>LOJH01062860.1:0-10802 GCA_001685095.1 Ellobius talpinus
CACCTCTCATTCATATTACTAGGTAGATAATCATCTTGTGATCTAGTCACCTCTATTATATTCATATTACTAGGTAGATAATCATCTTGAACACATGAGGAAATTCACAAGGGAAATTTCATATGCAAACCACATTCTCTTCCCTGGTATCAAAAAGCTCATGGTATCTCATAATGCAAAATGTACCCAGTCTACCTGCAAGTGTCCCCACAGCTGTTCACCTGCAAGTGTCCCCACAGTTGTCCACCTGCAAGTGTCCCCAGTTATCCACCTGCAAGTGTCCCCACAGTTGTCCACCTGCAAGTGTCCCCACAGTTGTCCACCTGCAAGTGTCCCCACAGTTGTCCACCTGCAAGTGTCCCCACAGTTGTCTACCTCCAAGTGTCCACAGTTTTCTACCTGCAAGTGTCCCCACAATTTCAATACTGCCAGAGTGTCAATACTGCCAGAATATCAATACTCTCAAGAGTCCAAGATCAAAGTCTCCTCTGCAACTCAAGACAAACTCTTTAAGTCCCTACGAAAGTTAAAAAAAAGGCAAATGCATACTCCCAGAATGCAACAGTTGAGGAGGCACGGAGTGAAATACCTCTCCTCTAAAGCAGAGAACTGGGAGATCAGAAATGATTGCCTAGAGCAAGAACAGAGCCTAGCAGGGTGAAACAGACGTTACAGTTCTGTGCCCTCCCTGCATCTGGAACACATGCTATTGAGATATGAATCCACAGGCTTAAGCTCTGCCCCCACAGCCTTGCTGGCTACAGCCCTCGAGTTCTCTCTGTGGAATGCTCTCCCTGCAGCTCTGTTCCATGTGGCTTTCTTTTAGGTGTTTCAAGACCCTGGCATCTCTAACTTCCTGGAGTCTCCACTGCAGCTTCTGCTTCAATTCTACCCCTCAGGGCTCTAACCCTGCCACACACCACCTCATCTCTCAAGCCTCCATGAGTCCGCAACTCCTGCATCCTGCATGTCTGCATCATGTGGATGATGCCGGCAGCTAAGCGGTAGCCAGGTTGCCCTGGGTCCCGTCTCGGAGGCCACCGAGTGCCTGGCTGATAGAGGAGAAGCATGTGCCTAGGCAGCCCTGTGAGAGCAGAGACCAGAGTGATTTTCTCCGTCTCTCAAAGGAGTTTACATTGTTCCACTCTTGCACCTGTGGTGTGGTCCAGCCAACTCCTAAGACTTTCACAGCATCTTTCCCATCCAATGCAAAATACTTGGCTTCTTTCTGAAGGCTCTAATCTCGCTAGCAACCACACCTTCTTTGGCTTCCATTTTAATGCATTCCCTTTTTTGGCTAAACTCTTAAGCTTTTAACATCTTTCCTCTTGGCTCTTTGTTTCGATTCTCTCACTATAAACCTGGCCAAGAGTACCCAGCAATATCCATGCTACTCTCTGAACTGAATTTTCTAGATTAATTATCCTGTCACAATTAAACTTAGCCTCACGTGTCTTGGGGAAAGGCACAGACAAGTTTTCAGCTAGAATGTAGTCTTCCTGGCTCTAATTCAATACCCAAGAGTGGCCCATCCCTGTGCGAAAACTGTCTGAGGGTGCTGTCTCTGTGGCCTGCATTCCTGTCAGAGGTCTCCTGATCCTCCAGTGAGTTGACAATTTTAGCTAACATCTGCAAGGTTCTTCTCATGAAGTAATTCGAAGGCTTTGCCCACAGCTGGGAGCCACAGGAACAGTCCCTCGTCAACTTGCTTCCTCTGTTAGCTACTTTTCATGTGTTGACAGAACACTAGAAGGAGAAGAGGTTGATTTGGGTCCACGGTTTCAGTTTTGGAGATTTCAGTTCATGGCTGTGGTCCCATTTCTGTGGGCCTGCGGCAAATAGACAGTCAATAAGAAGGTGAGCTGCTTTCCTGTTGTTTTGTTAAAATGCCATGACCAGAAGCAACTTAAGAGTTGAGTTTATGGTTCCACAGGGTATGGAAAACATGACTGTTGGCAGGAGCGGGACCTAGGCTGCTTTCTGTTCTATCCACCGGCAGAAGGCAGAAAGACCGGCCTGGAAGCAGGTCAAAGCCCTGGAGCTCTCAAATCCACCTCCAGCGGCATATTTCCTCCATCAAGTCTCCACCTCCTAAAGGTTCCATGTCAAATGCCAAACAGTGCTACCAACTGGGGGCAGAACATTCACCACACAAAGAGAGGATGACAGAACAATGTAATTCACCTCCTAGTATCCAGGATACAGAGAGAAAAGAGCCAGAGACAGGTGCACCTCTTGAGGGTACTTCCCCAATGACCTGCTTCCTCCAACCAGGTCCTACAGTCCAACGGCCCATTCAGCTATGAACACAACATGAGATTAATCCATTCAAAAGGCCAGCATTCTCATGACCCAATAATCCTTCACTGGTGACATTAGCCTGGGACCAAGCTATCAATACACCAGCATCAGGGAACATTGGATATCTAAGTCACAAGGATATCCTTTGATCCACTGAACAGATTCAGAAAGTTTGGAGAAAACTGATGTGGGATTCCCCTCTGTATGCTGTGAATACCATTGGTTAGTAAAGAAACTGATTTGGGCCTGTGGATAGGGTAGAGAACAGCTAGGCAGGGAAAATTAAACTGAGTGCCGGGAGAAAGAAGGTGGAGTCAGAAGAAAAGCCATTGAGCTGCCACTGGAGACAGACATGTCAAACCTTGCTGGTAGGCCACAAGCCTCGTGGGAAAATATATAATAATGGAAATGAGTTAAATTAAGATGTAAAAGCCAGCCAATAAGAAGTTAGAGCTATTATGCCAAGCAGTGATTTAATTAATACAGTTCCTATGTGGTTATTTTGGGAGTCTGGGTGGCCGGGAAACGAACAGGAGGCCTCTTACTACAGAAAACCCACAATGGGTAAGAATCAAAGCTTTCTAAGCAAGGATAAAACAAGCCCAGTGCGAATTTCATGTTCATTTGCCCCTTGGTGCAGTAATTTTGCATGGGTTGAACCTACAGTGTCTGAGTTCATGTGCACATCAGAACTGTTGTGTCTGGAGGAGGGTTCCTTGGGATCACCTACTACCTCTGGTTGTTTGACTATTTTTCACTTGCCAGTTTTCTTTCTCTTCCTTTTTCGTTTTTTCCCTTCCTTCCTTTTCTCCTTCTTCTTCTAGTTTGTTTTGGGGTTTTTTTCTTTTTTAGTATTTTTGTTGTTTGTTCTTGGTTTTTGTTTTGAGAGAGAAAGAAGAGCACAGCACTCAAGTGAGCTTGCCTGAAATTGGATGGGGAGGGAGGTAGGGAGGTGGGGGAGAATCCAGGAGGAGTTGGGAGAGGGGAAAGAATAGAATCAAAATATACTGCATGAAAAATTTTTTAAATAACATTTTAAATAAAGATGTTTCTGTATCTACTGGGAACTGCTGAAGAACATGCAGAGCTGCTGGTACTGGGAGCCACATGCACAGAATGGTCATTATAAAGACCTGTGGTGGATGCACACAGCCAGCACTATGATGTCTTCATAAATTCCTAAGCAGACAGTGTGACAGGGCATAAAGATTATTCAAGAATGCCCTGTTTCCTACATGGCCCTATAAAACAGTGGCATTTCTTAAACAATGTTGAATTTGATGAGATCTGTAATAGACATATATCCTTATCTGTGTGTGAAAACTGACACTTGCATTTAGTCCAAAACTTCGATTTCTTGGACATGGGCTATCTCCAGCCATCAGGGCCCTTTCATGGTCCGCCAGCTCAATCTCTGTTATAGCACATTCAATTCTCCTGTCTGAGCCCTGAGTGTTCCCATGTTTGACTACTCACCTCGCAGGCTCCACTCACACAGACTGTATTGTGCCACAGGATGGCCAACCCTCAGCAAAACGTCACTGCAAGAACAATTTAAATTGACTGGGGTCACTTAGGGCTCCTGCTACTACTACTGGCATGCTCTAAAGAAACCACCTCACAAGCTCAGGCACACAGCTCAGCTCATGCACGGGACTGCAGTGAGGGTCTTGCAGGACATCCATACGACACAGCCAACAAGGGTGCAGCTCAGTGGGAGGCACGGGCACCCACAGCATCATTCTCAAGCCTGGGAAGCTAGGTTGTTTATGGAAGCTCTTATCAAGTGTCAGACACAGGGTTTTTTAAAAGTTCTTCAAACTAAGAACCTGAGCTGGCTAAAAAGATGACAAAATAAATGCAGTATTTGATACAGTTTTTATTTAACGGGATGGTTTCAAGGCCACGGTCCACAGTTCACATGATCCTGAAGAGCAGTCTTATCTTCAAGAACTACCTACCCACCTCCACACAAGCATCTCTAGAGAAACCCACGTACAGGGATATTAGCTTTCAACACTATCATTTAGATTTTGTACTTGGACACACTTCAAATTTATCTACTTGATGCAGGTGCCACAGGAGATAAAAATTCATGCAATAGTATTTGGGTTCTTTTTTAAAGTAAATCTATCATTTGATAATTCAATGCTATATAAAGTACATTGAATATCTAAAATAAAACAAATGCCAATTATATCATTAATTAATAATATATTTATTCTCTTGAAACCAAACAGGCCCAAGTTCCTTTTTGTCTTCTTTGAGTCCGCTGTCTAAAAGCTTGTCCCTCTCAAATTTCCTGTGTAATGAAAACCAAGACATTTCATTTCTTCTTGGCAATTAACAAAGATGGCAGAAAGTTCAAGACAGGTGAGCTCTTGATACCTCGGAGTCGGAAAGGGCTTCTTCTTGGGCAGAAGGCTCATAATCACCTGTGTTTTCCGCTAATTCAACCTCTAACTCGTCATTGCTTTCTGCACTGTAATCAACTTCTTCAAGGAATCGAGGTTCATCTTCATCCAAAACATAAGTGGTAGGGCTGCAGCCAAAGCACAGAACACACAAGGCTTCATGAGACCCAGACTTGGACACACCACTCATAGGCATCAACCTGGACCTCAGGAATACAAGCAGCTCGGATTAACTGGAGACTTCATACAAATGAACAAGGTGTTTATGACAGCTGAAAGCCACCTGCCCCAGCAGTGGGTGTGACATGACCGTCTTTAGTGATACTGAAGGGTCCACACACAGCACATCATAGGCACAAGGGAAGTGGATTCACTCAAGGGTTAGTTCAAGGATTTCATCAACACACACATTTTGAAGATTTATCTTAAAGTTCTATTTTAATCCCTGTAGTTCCAACAGGCTGTGTGAGAAACTGCAGCACCTAACTGCCTCCTGGGAGAATGAGTTAGAACTATTGACGTCTACAGTGACTCACTGCTGTGAAATGGTCACAGCCACATCCCCACAATGTGACTACTCAACACACAGACTGACTACTTCCCACTGGGTAGAGAATAAGATGTTTATGCATTTCTTCAGGTAGTGTGTGAGGGATGAAAACAGCTCTCTTACTGCTTCCCAGTGGTGGGAATTACACACTCACATCAAGGACACACTGCTGGGATAATCCACACACCCCGCAGTTGTGTCCAAATGAACACAAATTTCTTATGTATGTTTGCTTACAGGCCACTTCCAAACAACTATTTCTGATAGGTGAAACAACCAAAAGCTATACAACTAGACAAAAGAGAAAACAGTCTGTTAAAATAAGGAGAAGTGCAGGGTCAGTCAACCCTGGAGATAAGAGAATGCACAGCTGAGCACAAAATCCCAGGCCAGCACGCTGGAGCAGAAGGTAAAGGGATCCTATAGTTGCAATTGTGAATGGAAAAAGTCAATTCTGTCTGAAAAAGCACTTCTTCCTCCAGTGAGCTTTACCCTTGCAGAGGAAAGTGTGGTGTGTGTGTGTGTGTGTGTGTGTGTGTGCGCGTGCGCATGTGTGCACGCACATATGTCTGTGTCTGTGTTGGGGGTGGGGATGGGACTGCAAGCCATATTACTCTGACACATAATCATTTCTCTTAGAAGTTCAGAGCTTTCTTGCCCAGTGGTTGTGGAGCACACCTTCAATCCCAGCACTTGGGAGGCAGAGGCAGATGGCTCTCTGAGTTCCAGGCCAGACTAGTCTACAGAGCAAATTTCAGGATGGCCAGGACTACAGAAAGAAACCTTGTCTTGAAACAAGCAAACAAACAAAAAGTTCATAGCTTACACAGCACACAGTCCATGTAAAGATGCTGATTGACTTGGAAAATGAACAAGACTCAAAAGACCCAACACTTACAAGGAAAACTTACTATGAAATTTAAACACATAGTTAAAAATTCCATAGGTAGTTCTTCATGGGCAGAAAGACTGCAAAAAAGATTGTTTTTTTGACATGGTTGTTACTATCTCTCTTGCTTTTGAAATATAATAATTGGTTCACCTTTGACCTCAGTGTTTCAGACACTCCTAAAAGTTCTAGGTGAGTCTTAAGAGGCTGAGACGGGAACAAAGTAAAGAGAACAGGCAAACTCTGGCACATACTTGCTTAGTCCTGGCTGCAGACTGACAGCCAGAGAGGAGCAAACTCTGGCACATACTTGCTTAGTCCTGGCTGCAGACTGACAGCCAGAGAGGAGCACGGCAGGCCCAGCAGAGAGGCTGCTAGAGGGCAGAGGACAGGGCGGCTCCAGGCAGGTGGGGCACGGAGGCAGAGACAGTGCTTGGCAAGAGGGAGCAAGGTGACAAGACCCCACACGTTAGAAGCAGCACTGAAGAGACCCTGAACCAGCAGATGTAGCTCAATGGCCACTGGGAGAGCAGAGGCTGGAACCAGGTCAATTACAAGGAGTAGGGTCAAAATAAGGATTGATTGTGTGTGTAAAAGTGGATACAAAGTTCATTAACAGGAAATCAGAAAAGGGTCTGAAGACCGTCTCCTAAAGCTGTACACCAATGAGAAGACAGACCAAGAGATGTGCCAGAGTAAGGATAGCAAGGACTTGGGAGCCTCAGACCAAGAGAGCAAGCTCCAGGGGAGTGCAGCAAGAGACGGGCAGGGCTGCACCAGAGGCTGTTTCCCTCGTGGCAAGTCATTGTTTACTCATCAGTTTTGCTTGAACAAACCACACCTGCTTCGTTCACCAAGAACCCTGCTCACGGTGCCACCTGTTCTGGTAAAGAGAACGGAAAGAGTAGGAAACAAAGCCCCTCCTCTTAGTCCACACCTGTAGCCCACCATGGTCACTCAGACCCTTGTCTCTCCAGATCCTCAGAAGGCTCCACTCCTAGGCTCACAGCAGCACTGGCCCTGCAACACGGTCACCACTGCTGGGAAAGGAGACACGGGAGTCTGCCAGGAAGGTGGGCAGGGATCAGAGAGGAGAGAGAGCAGAGCAGACGTGTCTATGAGCCAGGCTTACGGAAGGAGAGGAAGGGAAGGCATGCAGTTCTCCACACTGCACATGCCCAGCCCTCACAATCTGATTCCACTGCCATTTCCACCAGTGGCTCGGCTGCATTCACTGTAGAGAGAATTCTGACTCTTACACTTTGGTTTGCTCTCTCCTCTCTGTTGCTGTCCTACAGAGCATGCAATCTGGTAAAGATGCTCTTGGTTCCCAGCTCTCCATTTATGCATTCTCTTAAGTTCCAAGAGCAAACATGTAACCTGACTTCACCTAACCCTCTTGTACCTGCACGGAGTTCTAGAGACATTACATAGATATCTCACCTTCACCACAGACACTGCATGTTGAAAACTCATTGTTTCCCCACTAAATCTATTCCTCTTCTGTATTCTCAAATCTATATATTCAGGAAGTCACACAACTCAAAATTCTCCAGAAGGAAGCTAGCCTTAATCTCCAGACAATACCAAGCCCTACATTTTCTTTGACACGCTTTGGTCATACCTGTTTTCTCTGTCCCACTTTCTTCTCCCAATGGCTCATGTTTCTTTTCAAAGTACAGCTTGACTTCATCCTCAGTTCTCCTAAACGCCTTGGCATGAGTTCCCCGTCCACATTTCCTTTGTGCCCTACACAGACATTCCATCTGACCATCATACACAGCTGAAGCTGCCCGTTCCCATGCCTGTTTTCTCAATACTAAGCCAAAGGTCAGGAACTATGACTCACCCACTTACACACTTCCTGTGCCCCCAGAAAGGTCTAGAAGCACTTTTCAGGTGCTTCAATAAAGGTTTGTTGTATACTTTATGAATGTAAGAATGTGATGTCAGGATCCTACCTACAGCAGCCCTTCCCCTCCAGGCACCTTACTGAAACACGGCCATTCTCTCTCCCTAACAGGCTCCCAGGTGCCAGGGCTCTTATCTGGACAAGTGAGTTTACACTGAAGGGTTATTTACTGGTGGCTCCCCTTCCTGCTCCCCACCCCATCTGCTAGTTCCTACCTGGGAATCAGCGTAGCTGCAGGCTTGTGTTGTGAAACCACTTCCACCATGAGGCCCTTATCTTCTGCAGAGGCCCCACTATACTGACTGTCTTTGGGAGGTAGGCCCAGACTAAAGCACTGTGCTGTTGTCTGTCTACCTGGCATGGCATTCTGCTCTTCCACTTGATCTCCCCAACCCTCCACCTCAGCCCTTTCAGTGAGGAGCAAGGCGGCTGACAAGGTCATCAATGCTCCTGCCCCCCCACCACCACTATTTTACTTCAGTGGGAAAGATTTAGGGCACAAGGCCAATCACACCAATTAATTTTCATCTGCTGAACTCTGGTATATGTCCTGTGTACTTTACAACTTAAGAAGAACCTTCACATACATTACCTAACATAGTCACAACCACCATCCTTTTCATAGGAAATATATGTATGTGTGTCACTCTGAAATGACTATGACATACTTACAAGCATGTGCAAGCACACACAGAGGTCAGCTGAGCTGCTGGACAATATGGCTGCCCAAAGGACATCTATTTGGAAAAAGAGAAAGAAAGAAGAAAGAGAGAGAGAGAGAGAGAGAGAGAGAGAGAGAGAGAAGGGAGGAATAGAAGGGGGTGGGGACACCACTAAGCTCCAGCTATGAGCCAAAAGTCAGTCCTCAGAGAAGGGAGCCAGACGGTCAGGTCACCCATCATGCACAGTCACAACACACAAATGGCACCATCTTGTACACATCATTGTAGTATCAGCTACAACGAAGATGGTGGAGTTTAGAGGAGACCGTCTGCAGGAACCAGCCCATGACGACACTGGCAGTTCTGAGCTACAGCTGTACAGTATGATATAGCTCCAGTTGTTCTCAGCAAAAAACACTAGCATCTCTGTGACAACCAAGCAAGGAAGAAACTCAGAATGGGCAGATGAGCAAGAGCCCCTGGAGCAGCAGGTTGAGAGGAAGAGGAACACACAGCGGAGTCCACACTCATGTCTTACTGCAGTGAAAGGATACAGAGCAAAGTCGGCAAGGGAAAGTGCGGGGCAAAGTCCAGTGGGAAGCAGGGCAAAGAAGGCAGCAGCCAAGGGCAGGGTGTCATCAGAGCGCCAGCCATTTCAAGGGACTGCAGGGGAAAGCCGGAGCGCAGAGCTGTCAGGATCCCTGAAAAAAGGGAGTTGCAGAGAGGTGACCCCAACATTCAAGTTTCCCAGAGGCATTTGACAAACTGTTAAATGACAGTGCAAGAAGCTAAGCAGCACAGGAGCAAACGCAGACAGAGCCACAGGAGCGCTCTGGCAGCTGTGTGGTGCCAAGGAGAGGAGGGCCCTGGGCCTCCACTGTGACCCCTGGGGGCTGCCACTTGGAAAGCCAGGGGGACTGAACCAGGAGTCAACTAAATTTCATACATTCACATTTTTTTTGACATTACCTCAAGCCAGCTCAGTAATGCACTGGGTTGGGGCACCAAACCCTACTCCTTGAAGCTCAGCTGAGGACACAGGAATCCTCTGATCTTTACATGACACCCTGCTGGCATTTGGTAAACTGCCAGACATGCCAAGAAACACAACCAGAGAAAACCCCAACAGAAACAGCTCTAGTGTGTGCTAATTATCACATGGGGAGCTCTAAAATAACTGTGATCCCAATAAAAGGGAAAAAATGAGAAAATGTCGTAACTGAAATAATCTATTCCCAGCAGACATACACACAGACATACACACACAAACATACAGAGACACAGACATAAGCACAGACACACACAAAAACAGATACACACTGACACATAAACAGATACATACACAGAGACAGACACATAAAAAGATACATACACAGACACACACATAAATAGACACACATACACAAACACAGAGAGACAGACACATACATATACACATAGACACACAAACAGACATACAGACACAGACACACACAGAGAGAGACACAAACACACATGCAAACAGATACACACACAGAGACAGACACACAAACAAATGCACACACAGACACATAGACAATACAGATATGCATACATACACACACACACACACACACACACACAGCAGTTTAAGAGCACACTACATGACCCTAACCTGGAACAGACGCAGAAGAGTCCAGCTGGGGCTGGCACACACTGCAATCCCAGCACTCAGAAGCTGACACAGCAGGACTGCCAAGTTTGAGTCCAGCCTGGGCTACAGAAAGAGACCTCTCAACAGAGAGGAAAGACCAGCAGTGGGGTGGGAACCAATGAAGAGTTAAAAAGTAAATCTTAATGAATAATGGCTGACCAAAGCAGTTATATGCATAATATGGCTTAAAGTATGAACAGTTCAATTAAATACATGACAATAGTATAAAAAGTGGGAGGATCATAAAATTAATGTGTCCTAAGGTCTCAGCATTCATTGTCTGAGGAAGCAGACACAGCAATTTATACTGTAAATTAAGGGTCCATTATGCACTGATAAACCTCTAGGGTACCAACAAAAAAATAACAAAAGAAAATAGAACAAGCTGGAGGAGGAGGAGGA
>LOJH01062861.1:0-10802 GCA_001685095.1 Ellobius talpinus
GATCTCCAAAATATATAAAGAACTCAAGAAATTAGACTTTAAAATGCTAATTAATGCAGCCAGATGATTTAATTCATCTGTTATGAAATTGTCATCTTCATTTCCTTTTATTTTAAAGCTTCCAATATAATTACACCACCTCCTCTCTTCCCTTTCCTCTTTCTGAGCCCTTCCATATGTCCTTTGTTCTTTCAAATTCATGGTATCCTTTTTTATTTTTTTTTGAGAAAGTCAATTGTTATTCTATGCATACATGTACACATTTCAGGGGCACAAAAAATTCCCCAAAAATATTCAGGTAAGCAATGTCCTCAGAGTCTAGAAAAGCATTTTGAAAAATACGCAAATCTATGTACAGTATTCTGTCAAGTTATAGAGGAACAGAGACATCAAATGCCACCTGGCAGAGTGCACCTTAACACAGAGAATGATGCTACCCATTTCAGAGTATATTACGACAAAGTACCAGCCTGTGGAGACTCTAAGCAGATACAAGATCAATGGAGTCAGGTGAGTTTCTCTCTCACTGAGGCAAACAGGCCCTGACAGTCGCTATTAAGTACTTGAGAGCAAGAACTAAAACTCGGTTTAGCAAAATAGTATCGTCCTCTTTTTGAAAGATTCTTCTCCTTAATGTGTTTTCTTTAATGTGTTGGATGTTTTATCTACATGTATGCGAATGCGCCACACACCTGCTGAATTAGTGTCTTTCAACATGTGCTTACTCCTGGTGTTAAACTGTTGGGCCTTTGAACAAACGACATCATCGTGAATATATTTTGGTGTAGATTAACGTGTATACCCTGTTTAGGTGAAGGAGTGTTGATATAAAAATCACTTTTCAAAACACTCAAAAGATCTACTTATTAAATACTCAAAATATGTGAAGTAAATATTATATGTAACACATAATTCTGAAATTTGTATTGTACCTAGATAAGTGAAAAATAAATATATGCTTCAAAATATAATGACGTAGAAAATAACACACTGGAAGGTGGTAACTCCTCGAATGCTTCTTTTTACTTTTTTGGAATCTATGAGAAGGAAGGCACACGAAATGCTTCCGGCTGGAAAGCCAGAGCAGAGCGTTTGCTGACAGGATTAGAAAGGGGCAGAATTTAAACTAAGTGTGTGCAATACTCGGAAATGAATAGTGGTCAAAGTGGGTCTCTGTTTGTTTGTTCCATGTTGGGAAATGCCTGGAAACCAGGAACCTTAAAAAGGAAAGACTCTGGACTTTAGAAGATTTGGGACAATGTTTATAAGGTCTAGTTTCAATTTTGTTTTTTTCTAATACACAAAATTGGTAATTTGGGGACACAATGGAACTTAATCTATTCTAAACACGCTTTCAGTTCTAACTGCGTAGGGCTCTCAAGAACAACCAGCAAAATAAATGTAAAATTATCAGCAATACTCAAATTAACCACTCTTTATATCCACAGGATGCTTTAGATTGTACATATCACAGTCCTGAAACCACACAACCTTCTTGTCTGGTGAGAACTGTCATCTCTACTTCCAAATTCATAAAATATTGAGTTTTGAAACTTAAAGAACTCTTTAAGTCCACATACTGCTCACTGTTCTCAATGCTTTCTACCTCTTTTGTCTTAGAATCCAGATTCTATAGTGAGAGTATCCTCTTTTCAGGGTGTGAATTCCATGGTAGCTGCTTTGTTCCAGATTGCTAATTACCCAGCTCTCATTCAACACGCTATTCACTCAACTGTATGTATCAATTGCAAGCCTTCTTTGTGAATGTCTACACTGTACACTAATGGGCATTCTTTTCATATTTTGCTCAATATCAATCTCATTGCTTTGTTAATCTAATCGGGTTTTCTAGCTCCTGTGTTATAGGCTTGGATAAGAAGCATCCTTGCAAAGTTTCATGTGTTGGGAGGGCTGAACTCTAACTTTATGAAGTACGTTCTACTAAGTAGGAGGAAGCAGGTCTCCTGTAGGAGGAACTTAGGGATTGCTGATCCTTGCTATCTCTGCTTCCTGTCTTTATGGGTGTAAATAATCTTCCTTTCACTCACACCTTTGTCAAAATTTATAGGCAAAAGCCACCATGGACTGAACTCCCTAAGCTCAGAATAAATCTTTCTTCCTTATGTTGTTTAGATTAGGTATTTTGATCACAAAAACAAAATAGGAAAAGTAACAAATATATCCTTATTCCAAATCATCTCTCAAACCACCCAGCCAATTTCTTCAGTAGATGTGTTGTGAGCTCAGGCTGGAGTGTGATGATATTTTCTCATAGATCTAAGGACTAAAAGTTCTGAGTCAATACAACAACAGACCTAGCGTCTACTGAGGGCGCTCTTCCCTCTTCCTGGTTTGTGAATGACTGTTGTACTGACCCATGCAGTAGGAATCCAGACTTCTGGTTTCTTTGAGTATCAGGGTAATAATTCCCTTCATGAGTCCTTTATATACAGGACTAAATTGCTTCTCAGAAACCCTACAAATACCATTATTGATGATTTAGGGTTCAACCCATGAATTTGGGGGAAACATACATACTCATTCCAGAGTAGATATTCAAAAAGAATTTCACATTTAATATTACCCCCAATTTTTAAATTGATTTTCCGAAACTCTTTTTATTTTGATTTCATACTTTCAGTTGTGTAGCACTGCTCATTCCTTCTTCCTCATATTTATACCAACAAATAATAGCTTTTCACAAAATATAATTTCCAGGCTTAGTGTGGATATAGTATATCAACTAATCTCCACATTTTTACATGATTTAAAGGCAGACTTTCATAGACAGGCATAATTATTCCTTTGAAATTTAATTTTGTAGTCCGATCTTTTCAATGATAACTAATTTTGCTTAAAGGAAGTCCAGCCGTGTCCCACATGTATGTTCTTCTGAATAACAGGCCACCAGTACACTGGTCTAGTTTCAATTTTGTTTTTTTCTAATACACAAAATTGATAATTTGGGGACACAATGGAACTTAATCTATTCTAAACACGCTTTCAGTTCTAACTGCGTAGGGCTCTCAAGAACAACCAGCAAAATAAATGTAAAATTATCAGCAATACTCAAATTAACCACTCTTTATATCCACAAAGTTTTATCAACAAGTGATCTGATAGGCATCTTAGATTTTGTAAATACATGTTGATGAAATCGCCTAAGGGTACAGCTCTGGGAACACACACCAGGGGCTCCTTATAGGTCACTGCATATCTACTGGCTCCTTCTCATACTCCGTCTATCCCTTCTTCCTCCATAGGCTGCAGCTGGAGAGTACCATAAGATCACCAAGGCCAACAATGCACCCACAAATAGCCATGCACAAATCTCTTGTGTGCAGTGTTGACTCAGTATTTTTTTTATGACCTACAGACTGACAAACATTTGATGCACACACTATGCTATATTACCCATTGGCATTCAGGAAGATCTCTGACTATTATATCTTCAAAGGCAGACACATGCACCATACCAAGGCAACCTTCTGCCCTGCTGGATGCCATTCAAGCTACAACACACATACTTGAGGCCAACTAGAGTAAGTTTACCTTGCTCAACTCAGGAAGACTAAACTGCTCCTTGCCATAGCTAGCATACTAGAGTCATTATGCTATATCTGCACTAGCCTGTAGAGACAGAGATGTGCACTGTATACTCGTGGCAGAGGGATGCCACTCCCACAGTTCTGCACATGCCTTCCCAGGATATTACAGTGTTCCCAGTGTTCCTGGCCTTTCAAAGTGGATGATGCTCTGACTCACTGCTGTGCACAGCACTTCCAAGGCAATCAGCTGAATTTTAGATTCTACATGGAAACTGTATCATGACATCCAACTGAAACCAAATCTATACCTTAAAATATATCTTTAGGAGAAAGAGTTATTTACTGTAAAAGCTCTGTAAATTCAATAAACCGATCTGACAGATAGACAAATAAAGTTAGTAGCATACAAATCAAGGACATGTGTTTGCTCAAAGGAAATGCAAAACATTTCATCAACAAAACCAAAAAAAGTAAAAGAAAAAAAGAAAGGAAAAAATTGAATGAGATGCCTAAAAAGAGTCTTAAAAACTGATTATATGAAGAGTCTGTAAAATACTAGAATATGTAAATAATTTAAAATAGAATGGTACAAATAAGAAACTCAACAAAGAAATTGAGATCATGTTCAAGAAGCAGGAATTTTGGACTGATGAACTCATGAAGTCAAAGGAATGACATCAGCAAGTCCTTCACCAACAGAGCAGATCAAGCAGAAGAAGAAAGAATGCCTCTTTAATGTTCTGTCAGTTGGAATTAAAGTTTTAGAAAATGACAATAAAAGCAGTGGTGGCACACACCTTTAATTCCAGCACTCAGGAGGGAGAAGCAGGTGGATCTCTGTGAGTTCTAGGCTGGCCTTGTCTTCAGAGTGAGTTCCAGCAAGAAACTTTGTCTTGAAAAACAACCCCCCCCGCCAAATGACAAGAAGGAAACAGCCAAGATGAATGAGGTAGAACTACATGAGCAAAATTTCAGATTATAAGAATTCCACATGCTGAAGACAAGGAAAGTGACCTGGGAAACTGAGCAAAATGAAACCTTGAATTTCCTCATTCCTGGGATATTTATGTATAGAACCCGAAGGACCAAAGATATATTTGACAATAACATATCCTGTCTGAAATATAATATACTCAATATCTAAAAAGAAAGAGTAAAATAAAGTGTGTGGTATTATATAGAGTCCAATTATGTTAAGGGCAGATTTCTCAGAATAAACATTACAGATTAGGTGGAAAATGATTGACATATTCAAAACTTTAACCTTCAGAAATAAGCAAGAAATATTTTTCAACACAAACATAAAGGGGATCTATCATTAGTATCTGGTGTGTTGGTACAGACATTCAAGGAATTCCAATGTCTAGGACAGAGAGAGAGAGAGAGAGAGAGAGAGAGAGAGAGAGAGAGAGAGAGAGNNNNGAGAGAGAGAGAGAGAGAGAGAGAGAGAGAGAGAGAGAGAGAGAGAGCCATTAAAACATGGAGCACTGTGAAATCCACAAAGAGACAAATACACACAAGAGAAGAAAAGAATCAACTTTTACCAAAATCAGGGAAAACAAAATAAAAGCTGCAAATTACCAAAATAAATAGGACAGGAAGAGAGCAAGGGATCCCCCAAACAACCAGAAGACAATGAACAGAGTTCTGGAGTCAGTTTCTGCATGTCAGTCATAACGCTGAACATAAAACAATTGCATTCTCCAATTAAAAGATACAGACTGGAAGGGTGTCTTTAAATAATTCACCCAAAAGAAAACTCATGTAAGATTTCAAGGTAAGTTACTACAAGAGCCTTACTAGTAAGAACACACTGGATTTACAAAATGAAGGGATTTAAAAGGATACTGTCTTCAAGAGGAACTACAGAAAACAGGAATTGTTGTTTGTATGTAAGATATAATGGACTTAGAGAGAATAGTGTAAAAACATACAGAAAAGTACATTATATACATGTGTTTATGTATATAGATAAACGAATCAATTTAGGAAGGACTTCTAACATCTGTACCCTCTACACACCTAACATTAAGTACCCTATTCTAAAAATCAACATTATTAGGTCTGGGGGAAGAGTGGCCTTAGATGCAAGAACAGTTTAGAACTCCGTGGCCCCACTTTAATCACAGGACAGGACACTCAAGCAAAGCAGCAGGTTCAAATCAAATATTTGACCTGAGAGTCACAGACCACATCACTTCAAGTATCAACAGGCAGATGCATTTTTATCTTAGGAGCTCATGTATAGTGCTCTAGAATTGATCACATTGCCCGCCACAAACGAAATTTCAGTTAAAAAAATGATAGAAGTCATATCAGACATCATCTCTGGCTATAATGGGATAAAATGAGTAATGAAAAACAAAAGGTGTCAAACATGCAAACACATGAAAGTCACTGATACACAGAAATACAAAGTATCACTGGAATTGTAAAGAACAGCTTCCTGGAAAAGCGATGTGTGATAAATTCCCGTGTATATATAACCAACACAAAGAGACAATCTGAAAACTTCAACCACAGAAAAACAAGACTGAATCAGAAACAAGAATTTTCTCATCAGAGAGAAAACCAGGAGCTCATAGCTGACCTTTACTGAAGGCAACACCAACAAAACACCCTACACTGTTTCTCTTAACATTTAAAAGCAACAACAAAACAAAATTAAACAAAAGGAGGAGCATTCCTTAACACTCATTTTGAAGTTGACTTTACCTTGAAAACACCAAATAATATCAGAAACATGACAAATAAATAAATAAGCAAACGAGTAAATAAATAAATATTTAAGACCACTGAAACTTAATGGACACAGAACCAAAAGTTTTCAAAAAATATTTACAAAGCAACCCTAAGGGCAATGAAAAAGACAATCTAAGAGCACATGAAAAAGACAATTTATCAAGATCCAGTAGATTTAGTTCAAAGCCTCAAGTTGAGATTTATAACAAATTGATAAACGTTACACATCTTAGCACTTAAATAACAAAATGGTATGCTCATATCAATAGATACAAGAAAAACATTCAATAAGATCCAGCATTTTTCATGATAAAACTCTGAACAAATCATGTATATATGTAACACACATGAAATACAATACATACTGTCTATAAAAAATTTATCACCAGTATCACACTGAATGAATCAAAGCTGAATGTGCTTCTTGTATGGTTGAGAAAACATAGTGTCCACTCTAAACAACATGCTTCATTGAGTCTTGTGCCATTATTGATGAGAAAGAATAAAGGCCATACAAATGGGGCAGTGGGAAGTCAAATTATTCCTATTTGCAGATGCAATGATTCTAAATATAGAAAATGGAGGGGCACTGCCAAAATATTATTGTATGTGATAGACTGATGCAAACTTTAGGATCCCTTTCACAAGTTAACATTGACCTTAGAAAGGGACTATCCCGTTCATAATGGTTATGGTAAGTCCACCATAATCAATTTAACCAAGGATGCTGATGCTCTCTCTATGATAAAACAGACAAGATACTGATAAGTACACACACACACACACACACACACAAACACACACACACACCTCTTTTTTGGCTATTTTAGAAAAATTACAGCTATTTTGTTATTTTATCCAGGGTGATTTGCATATTCAATTGCAATTCCCATTAAAATATTTATGGTATTCATCACAGAAATAAAAAAAGGCTATTTTAAATTAAAATGGGAGTCTCAAAGGTTTCAAAAAGCCAACAGAGTCTTCCAAGAACAGACCGAGTGTTAACACAACACCTTGGTGTTATGATACAGGGCTCTGATGGAATCAGAGAGAAAGCATTTTAGCGAGGTTAATAACTGACAAGGGGACAAGTGGCACAGCACCAAGAACACAGAAAGAAGCCCACACATCTACAGCCAAGAGGTTCTTTATAAGGTTGGCAAAAAGAGTGCTCCAGGAGGAACCACTGCAATAAACTGCACTGGGAAAACTGGATTTCAATATGCAGAAGAATGAAATCTGACACAAACACCCACAGGAATCCACTGTGGCTTAAAGACCCAGATGTCACATTTGAGACTATGAAGTGACTAGCCAAAAACATGGGCATCCTTCCCAGAAAGCCAGTATAGGTAATGAAGACAGGTGATAATATATCAAAGACACAAGCACAAAAGCAAAATGGACAAGTATGAGTGCATCGACCTCAGAGGCTTTTTCATAAAGTCTGTCATGAATGAGAGAAGGCGTTGCCATCTACCCACATGAAGGAGAAGTCACACAGAGGATGGGGAAGGAACTTGCACCACATCAAACACTTCTGATTTGATCAAAATTGGGCAAATGATGTGAATGGACATTTCTCACCAGGCAAACGCAGAGAAAATATCAACTGATATACGAACAGGAGCTGACTCAGGAGTCATAAAAGAAATAAAAAAAAATCAAAGGCCCACTCTTGTCACATTCAGGATTTCAGTTTGAAAATAATAGGAAATGCTGGCAGTCAACTCGAGTGAAGGGCACTCACAGGGTAGTGCTGTGCCTAAAAATCAGCATCCACCGAGAGAACTGTGTAGAGTCCTCAGACAACTGAATTAGGTCGCCAGTCGGAATTTGGGGTATCAAAAGGAAAAATGTAATCAGCACATGGAAGCGAGACCCACATGCTCATGTTTGTTACAGTGTTACGCCTAGCAGCCAAAGCATGAACTTTGGTGTTCATGGACGAACAGATGAAGAGAGTGGTGGATGTAACTGTTGCTACTCAGTCTAGTAAGAATGACAATCAGTAACTTCTGACAGGACGAGGGGGCTACGATAAAGTAAGCCAAAGAGAAATGTCAAATTCTCAGATGTGGAAGCTGAATGTTGATCTGGGTGAAATGGATATTCCTACAGGAAGGAGAGAGGGCGTGTAAGATAATGGGATCTAAAATACAGTGAGGTAGGAGGAGTAGTCTAGAGTTCCATAGCACGGTGAGGTCCTCTACATTTGGGGGAAGAGCTCATGACACGGAACCTGGTGCTCAGGCATTATGAGTGTAAGGATGGGGTAGCAATTAGTGGAAAAGGAAGCAACACAATTTATTTGACCAGCATGTATCACATACAAGTGATGAGCTATCACACTCCACCGTTCTATTTAAGGGTGCGTTTATGTATACATGTGTATGTGCATCTGTGCGTGCTTATATTATGTATATATGTGTGTTTATGCATATGTATGTATATGCATGTGCATGTTATATGCATGTCTGAATAAATATTACTCTATAATCATATAAACCCAAACTTTTCATATATCTTAGTCCATGGCTGACATAAGAAAATATAAAACAAGTGTGAAACATCTTGTTAGAACAGAAAATAGCAGTGTCCAGAGAATGGCAAGGACATGATAAGGTAACCCAAGGTCTTCATTGAACAGAATCATGAGAATAACTCTAAAGCTAAAGGGCAGTGACGGGGTTGTGACCTAAATTTACATCCTCTTACAACCCCGCACACAAAGCCTAGGCCCCATAGGATTGTCTGTAGGAGGGACGCATCATGCGTGGAACTGTGTCCTTGTATGAGGAAGACTAGGAGCGGGATCTTCCTCCTGCCTCCCCCACAACGTGACAGGTGAGGATACAGGGAGGGCTTTCTAGACCCTGACTGTGGTGACAACCTGACCTCACACTTTCCCAGCTCAAGGATTTAGAGAAACACCTGTCATGTGAACTAATCCACAGGTAATTTGGAAGAACTTTGTGCCCTATTATTTCAGCGTGTGTTGCACTGTGCTACATTAACACCAATGGCTTATAAACCTTTGAATAAAGTTGAAATATGTACTTCATATTGATATAAATCAATACATGAATACATTCATGAGGGAAAAGAGGTGTTTTCTTCATAGTAAAATAGCAATTAATTGATGTAGAATGATGTTAAGAAATTGCCACTTAGGAACAATAATGATAGTTTGTTCACACATTATCAGAAATGTTTAAAATACATGGTTGAAATGAGTGAGGAAAGAGTAATTTTATTATTTTCAAGTAGTTCAGGAAGGTTCTTTTTAAAAATATACATTTATGGATGTGTATATATGTGAACAGTGCAGAGCCATGAAGAAGGCCTTTTACATCTTGGAACTAGAGTTATGGAGAGTTGTGAGCCACCCAATATGGATGTTGGGAACTGGACCAGATCCTCTGCAAGAGCCCTAAGAGCTGAAAAACTGAGCTACCTTTAACGAAGCAACAGCTTCAAAGTATTCAGAGTAAAGTTTGCTGTAATGAGGTAAAATAAGCTCTCTGCCCTCCGAGAGGCAGTAGCACTCCAGTGTTCTTTCCAGAAACCTGTTTTACAGGCCCTGATTATTGAGAAATAGTAACCAAACTCACTGCTGGGAATGTGTGTTAAAAATCTGTCCTGGAATCCTGAAAAGAAATGCCAGGGTGCATGCACCAACTTGTGGACCCTAAAGGGATGACAAATACGCTAACATGGACTGTGGATATGTGATAGCAAGGGCTCTATGCTAGCATGGGGATCTGGACTGTGCTAACAAGGGCTCTATGTTACCACAGAATCTGAACTGTGGATATGGACTAACCAGGGCTCTATGTCAGCATGAAACCTGGCCTGTGGATCACATTCACAAGGGCTCTGTTAGGGGACTAGTGAGAGCTGAAAGTAGTCATAGGGCTCTTAGACTGTAGGATGCGCCAAATGATTTTTTACTTTGAGTGGCTTAGTTGTAGCTATACACACACAAAAAACCCCAAAGAACAACAATTCTTGATTTTTTTAAGAATTGTAAGTTGTAGCCTTTGATGATGATGTGACATCAGGCTGGCATGTTCATCCAGAAGATTTTTGTAGCAATTGCTTCTGTGCCTTTTATACTATTTCAAAAGAAACTTACCATGAAAATATCCCATGCATGTTTATGGACTAGAGAAAATGGCACGTTTATGATGTATATGTGTCAATTCTATGCAAACATTCACCTAGACAATTAGATGCCTTACATAATCCCATGTGACTCTCTAGTGGAAAATGTGAAAAGCAAGAGGTAAGGAAAAGGTGGGTACCCACTTGGGAAAAGGGAGAAGGAAATAGGAACTAAACAAATATAAGAAATATGTTTTAAATCTATGTATGAAATAAACAACGTGTATATGATTGGATTTGTGAATACATGACATATTTTAAAGGGCAAACATAAAGGAAGAAGGTAGAGAACGTGTAAAATTCCAGGTGACTTTTTAAAAAATATTTATTTATTTATTATGC
>LOJH01062864.1:0-10437 GCA_001685095.1 Ellobius talpinus
AGGATGGTAGGGGAGGGGGGATGCTCATGGAGTGGAGTAGAGGGAGATGACTGGGATGGAGGCTGGTAGGGGAGGAGGGGGATGCTCATGGAGTGGAGGGAGATGACTGGGATGGAGGATGGTAGGGGAGGGGGGATGCTCACGGACTGGAGTGGAGGGAGATGACTGGGATGGAGGATGGTAGGGGAGGAGGGGGATGCTCATGGACTGGAGGGAGATGACTGGGATGGAGGATGGTGGGGAGGAGGGGGATGCTCATGGAGTGGAGTGGTGGGAGATGGCTCTTGCAAAATCAAAGCCTACCCTGTTCTAAATTTTCTGGGTGTTTATTTTTAATGTGTTTAAGTTAATATATAATCTGAAGTTCAGGTTTTAATAGAGAAGACAAATGCTCAGAATTCTTAAGAAGTATTTTAAAGATAAATTACCTACTTGTGTTATTTTTACTCATTTATTTAAATGTCAAGGAGTTCATAAATTTCTAAGTAATTTTTTCATATATCACATTTAAGCTGTGAGTCATTATTGTGAGAATGGAAAAGTGTTTTGAAAGAATTCAGTAATCTTTATGCATATTATTGACTTCCTGCTACACTGCTAAAATTATCACCCTTACTAAAACTGTGAACTAGAACTCTGAGCAGTTGCAGGCAGGCATATCTGACTCTTTGCTTTTTTTTTTCTTTCTTTCTTTCTTTTTTTTTTCTTGAGTGCTCACTTGTGTGCTTGCTTGCATGGCAGAAGAGGGCATCAGATCCTGTCATAGGTGGTTGTGAGTTACCATGTGGTTGCTGGGAATTGAACTCAGGTCCTCTGGAATAGCAGCCAGTGCTCTTAACCTCTGAGCCATCTCTCCAGCTTCCTGGTTCTTTGCTTTTAATTCAGGGGAGTGGGAAACAAATGAAAGCAAAACTATGTGACATCAGAATTTTCCAGCAAGGAATTTAATAGTTTTCCTGAAGCCAGGAAATTTAATTTTCTTTGTCTCCTCAACTGTATCTGGTGTTTGTCAGTTCCTTAGAAATGTACATAAGTGTCTTTACGTAATAAAATCATAATCCATAAAACATTTCAAAAATATTTCCATCAAAGAGAATTAAAATAGGCAGTAGAGAATTAATATTTCTTAATCATTATTTCCTAAGCAGTTTGTAAATCTGAATTCTGTTGATTCTGTATGAATTTCGAGCTTTTTGAACTCCTTTTGGTCTCAGCTTGCACCTGTGATTAATTTTAGCAGTGTCTGGGAGGACCACTGTTTTCTAGACTAAGCTGCTAATTCCTTAGTTAAAGTTAGTAATTCTATTCTAGTTTTCAGCTGTAAAAGGAAGAGCGGTCCTCCATTTTCTTTATATCAGCTGTATAGTAAACAGGCCCTGCAGTCTGTGCTGTAGGAACTGGTCAATCTGACGAGAAAAAGCAATGGGCACATCATTAGGCATAACTCGGATTACTCGGATGGGGTACCTACCTTTTGACCTTGAGATGTTCGCTGCTTCCACACTTCATAAGCTAATCGTTAAGTGACTTTTAACACTTCTTAGAAATACAGTTGAATTTAAAAGCATCCATTGTTTTATTCTGGTTCTTGATTAGAAGTTTGTAACTTTCATGGAAAGATGGGTTAGATAAAGCTAAGATAAATTACCTGCACATCAATCAATTAACATGTAACTTCATCCTTTTTAACTCTTCCTATATTTAAATTAAGGAAGTACCAATGTAAATGCCTGTAATATACACATGCCAATGAAAAGGTAAATGAAATGAGGAATTACCTGGGGGATGCACAGAGGAAAAACTCAGGATTATAATTGAAATAGGAACTTTTTTTTTAACCAAGTTGTGCAGACAAGCCAGTTGCTAGCATGAAAAACAACTGATTCGGGGTTTCTCCGTGTGCTTCTTATTTCTTCATGATTAGAGACAAAATGTATATGAAATTATATCCATAAATAAATGCAAGTAGTTGCCAAAAATAGAATGTAGTATTAAAAAGAAAAGGCATTAAATTTGGAATAAAAAAATAAAGATCGATTTTTAAAGTTCTCAAAAAGAGAGAGTTTTGAGTGTTAACATTTGCTGCCTTTAACCCTAGCACTCGGGAGGCAGAGGCAGGCGAGCTCTGAGTTCAAGGCCAGCCTGGGCTACAAAGCAAGTCAGGACAGCCAGGGCTACCTGAGAAGTCCTGTCTCAAAAATACAGGCAAACTTAATTGAGTAAATAGAATCAGGAGCAGGGAGTTCTCCCCACAAGTAAAAGAACTGATGCATATTTGTCACCAAATGCCGCTCGAGGGCTCTGGGGCAAGAGTGATCCTTGCTAAATGAGCTTGGTGTCAGGGTGGCTTATGCTTAGGTTGTTGTGTCTATTATTGTACATAGTAATATGTGATGTAATGTCAAGATTAGAAGGTAGCTTAGATTCTCATGTATTCCAATTTAAACCAAATTTTGGGCTTGCCTCAGAGAGCAATCAGTGGTGTAACTTAAAACTAAAGTATGGAGCCAAATGTGCATGGCCTGCGTTGGCCTTAGGACATGGGTGTTGCTGTCACCTCCATAACTGGTTTGTGGAGAGAAGACCATGCTTATTCTCCCAAACACTGGCCTTCCAGCCTCTGAAGTACCAATGTAACCAGCATTGTGTGGTTAGCACATTAGACCCGGCATTAGACCGGCTTCTCTGGGATCTCTTGCCATTCCATGCCAGGCTTTGCGTTGGAGTCTTTCTTTCTCTTCCCCTTACTGAGTAGAAATAGGCCCAGGACTTGACCTTTCCCGGGCTGCCTGGGAATATTACCTGAAAATGTACCTAATATGTGTGTGTCTGTATACATGCATGCACACACATACATACATACATGCACGCATACATACATACATGCACGCATACATGCATGCATTTGGGCACACTGAATACAGTTCTTCCTGTTATGTTGCCTTTGAGTTAGCATCGCGCTGTGGCACCCATTTCCCAGCATGCTCGCCTTGGTTGTGGCATTTATTGATCCCTTGTGTGTGCTGTGTTATGTTGAGTACATGAGAGAGCCTATCTTCACAATGACCTTAGAGCTGAGAGAACTGAGGTTCGGAGCAATTAGTTTTATAACCTAAGCTGGCATATTAGTTTGGTAGAGCTTAAAGTTAAACCTAGACTATCTAGTCTTGCCCTTGACTACCTCCTCGTCAGCCACTTAAGCCCCTGGCCTGCTGATGCTGGTGTTTTTGCTAGTGGATTGAAATAGGGAATCAGCAATGTCATTCATAGAAACTAGTACATAGACTTATAGTGAACTGGGTATTGGGATCTATAGGTAATTTTAAGAGTTCTGTATGCAAATACTGAGACGTTATGTAAATGGCATAGGAACCTGACCAGCTGTGGAGTTTGTTCCTAGGTGAGGTTCTGGTGCCAACCCTCCTGCTCCTGAGGAGTGTGCTAGGTCGTCACTCTGACACTGCACTTCAGACCGTGGTCTCTTCAGAGGCGCTTATATAAATATACAGGAGAGGTTGCTGTGATTCCGTAAAAACAGAGAGGTGCCCTGGAAAACCATGGTTATTTCCAAATAAAATAGCTTCTTAGTTGTCTTTCCTGTGTTTTGCTTAAAAGCTTTTATTTGGGGACACTGCAGCTGGTCTGAGGCTAAACATTCTGCTCTAGCAAGCGACTAAATTATGTGTAAATATTTGAAGTTTTATTTTACTTCCTCCATAAATATTAGTCAGTGTTTGTAACTAAGAAGCACAGTAGCTGTGTGTTAGATGGGACGAGAAAATACACGATGAGTTTCATGTTATAGGGGCTGTTACCATCTAGTCCGATAGTTTTTAGTTATTGGTGAAGAAACTTAAGACCTGGACAGACTTTTCACAAGAGGCAATAACTTGTTAAAAGACAGCAACTAAAAACCTGAGTCTCGATCAGACAGTGAAATTGTTCAGCCTAGAAAAGGGAAGGCTTCTTAGAAGTAACTCAATTGTTTTCTTCAAGTACTCTCCCTTGCCCTATGATAAGTTTACATATGTGTGTATGTAAATGTGTGTATATATACACACACTATATATACACATTATACATATACATATGATACACATATATATAATGTGTGCGTATATGTGTGTGTGCCAAGGACCGCTAAGAAAGCGTGGGTTTGCGTTGGTCTTGCTTCAGAGCGTGTCTGTGTGTGCCGATCACAGAGATCAGGCAGCACAGCTGCACAGTTTGCATAGTGCAGGATTTGGTGACTGATGCTTTCTGTGCCCCGCAATTTAATGAGATTTAAGGATTTTTAAATTTTTTTAAAGTATGCTAATCGAAATACTAGCAGCAGAATGAAACATTATCTCTTGGAATTTCCACATAGATAAAACTGTTACCATTACTATAAAAAAATAAGTCGGGGGATATTAGAAGCCTGTCGCTTTTGTACCTTTGGGAAAGTACCCCCTGCGTCATGTAGAACAGGAAAGAATTCCAGTTTAACGAATTATGTACTTAACTTTTCTTTCTGTTGTTTTTTATTTTTAAACCCAGCCTTGGCCAATGCCACATTGTGTATCATTGAACCCATTATGTCTGTGGAAGTTGTAGCTCCTAACGAGTTTCAAGGAGCAGTAATAGCAGGAGTTAACCGGCGCCATGGAGTAATCACAGGACAAGATGGAGTCGAGGACTATTTTACACTCTATGCTGATGTGAGTACAGTCATTGATGGCCTCCCAGGTCTCTTGTTTGTCTTTTGAGATGCAGTCTCACACTGTAGCTCAGGCTAGCCTGGAACTCACTGTAACCCTAGTGCCTCAGCCTTATGAGGTAACCCCTCTGGGGTTACAGCTTTGTCTTGCTTTTGCGAGCCCTGGAAGCAATTGAGTTAGCTTTGGCTTTGGAAATTGTAGAGCAAACTGAAGCATTTTCTTTGAGTTTGTAGATTCTATTTTTTTGGCAGTTTATGTAATTTTCTTCAAGAGCAAATCTTGAGTGCAAAGGCCAAAAATAGGATTCTTTATATCTTGGCTATTTGTTTCTTAGCTGTAGAGTTATTTTTTTCTGCTTTAACTTTATTTGTATAGCTGCTTTATTGTTATAAGGCTAGTATTTAATTCCCTGGTCTGTACTCATCTTAAATCTCATGGAGGAGAAGTATTGGTCTCATTACAGATCATCTCTAATGCTGTGTAACATGTCGGTTACAGAGGAGGACTCTGTGCAGCTCAGTGGGAGACAACTTGCCAAGCACGCATGAGCCTCTGGGTTCAGTGCCCAGCAACACACGCACACACACACATGCACACACACACACACACACACGCACTCACACACTCACTCATGCACGCATGCACACACGCACGCAGGCACCACACACTCAAGCACACACATGCACGTACACACGCACGCAGTGGAAATTCATTAACATTTCCACAGAGATAGCACGTGTGAGTGTCTGAACTGACGGAGGCAGACAGTGGTTTGGAGATGAGAAGGGAGGGGCAGCAGTGGTGCCCACTCTGAAATTGAAGGTTTGCTCTAATTATTCCTGTCAAAATCGTTTTCAAATAGGGTCTCGTGTCTTGGATAAGGCAGAAGTGACTCTGGCTTTTGAGTCTTTAAACCTAAAATTGTCAACAGAAAGTGAATTATAAAGCTTTAAAGATTGTCCTCAAATATTCTTCAACAAGTGATGCTAAAATATTTATTATGTTTGCTTTTAGGTTCCCCTAAATAATATGTTCGGCTACTCCACTGAACTTAGGTCTTGCACAGAGGTAAGCAGCTTTCAGGTGGAGGGAAACCTTGGGGCACCCCGCAGTGAGATCCGACTCTGTGCTTGTGAGCCGTAAGCAAACCAACCTCCCTGTCTTGGCCTTCTAGGGAAAAGGAGAGTACACGATGGAGTACTGCAGATACCAGCCCTGTTCCCCGGGCACACAGGAGGAACTCGTTAATAAGTATTTGGAAGCTACAGGTCAGCTTCCTGTAAGGAAAGGAAAAGCCAAGAATTGACTCTCCTCACTTTGCATGTAGTGACTTATTTGACTACAAGATTTAGAGAAGATGGATGCAGGAGAATGAATTCAGATGGCTGAATTTTAGGCTGTCTCCCGTTCAGGAGATTCAGCGTATATGCAAAGATAATTATGTACATATATTTAAACTATTTACTATTTTATTGTTTAATGAAAGAAATTAAATAAAATTATATTACTACTGAAGTATATTTTAATATTTATTTAAGGGAAGAGGAGAATATTATTTCAACTTAGAATATATTTAAATTTATTTTGTAATTTTTTTGACAAATGTGTGTAGCTTATGTTGACCTCAAAACTCGCAATCCTTTTGCCAAGTACTAGGACTGTGGGTGTGCAGCCTGTGCCCCCAGCCCCATGTGCGTGTGCTAGGACTGTGGGTGTGCAGCCTGTGCCCCCAACCCTGTGTGCGTGTGCTAGGACTGTGGGTGTGCAGCCTGTGCCCCCAACCCTGTGTGCGTGTGCTAGGACTGTGGGTATGCAGCCCTTGCCCCCAACCCGTGTGCGTGTGCTAGGACTGTGGGTGTGCAGCCCGTGCCCCCACCCCCCATGTGTGTGTGCTAGGACTGTGGGTGTGCAGCCTGTGCCTCCCCCACAAACCACCCCCTGTGCAGGTGTATGTATGTTTACGGTTTTGTGTGTGCATGTTCACACCAGGGGTTGTTTTCTGATTGTCTCCGAACTCAGTTTTGAGATACCGTCTCTGACTAAACTTGGAGCTGGAATATGACTGATCCCTGGGATCCTCCTGCCCTACTTCCCCAGCACTAGGGTTGCAGGGGTGTGCCATGCCCGGCTGACCTTAAAGGGTTCTGCAGCTTGAACTTGGGGCCTACGAAACTGAGCCATCTCTCCAGCTCCCTAAATATTTTGTCATGAGAATTTTTTAACATTCAGAAAAGTTGGAAAAACAGTACAGAATAGCCATGTAGCTTCTTCCATTTATAGTCAAGAGCCAATGCTTTTCAGTGGTTTACTTTTCAAATAAGTTGCCCATTGTCTCTGTGGCATACATTGATTTAAAAGTTACTCTGTTGAGGCCATGAAAGTAAACATTGTACCTCATGACATTTCTTGGAGTATCATTTAAATGTGAATCATTATGATCTTACTAGAGAGCATTTTCAGATTCTTCATTGGGTTATTAAAATGCTGAAGATGGCAAATGGCTTCAATTTGTGGCTTCTGCACACTTAGAACCGCTCTGTTAGCACAGTGTTATTTGCAGTCTTGTATTAGACAAGAACAAGGGGCTCACATATGTTCTCCTTAGTTGTATGCATAGATTCTTATAAAGTAGAATTTATGGAGTTGCTTACCAATCAGTTCAGTCTCGTGGTAGATGCTAGTTCAGTATGAGTAATTGGAGTTTAGCCTATATTATATTCATTGAGACTGAGAAAGAACGAATGTTAAGCTTTCGTTTCCAAAATAAGTTGGCTTTATACCTTTAAGAATTTTTTTACCCCAAAACCTCTGAAGCCACGAACATACTCTAGTCTGTTTTCCTTACTGGATAAAAGTAGGTAATAGAAATAAAATAGTTGTTTTTATTTCTTGTGGGGGTTTGGACAGGATTTCATGCCTAGCCTTGACCCCTTGCTCTCACCCCCGCCACCTCTGACCTCTGATATGCTGGGGTTACAGGCCTGTGACACCTAATGCAGTCTCTTTTCGTTATTTACAGACTTTATACTTCTAGAATTCTAGGATAAGAAGATTTAAATTGCCTGTCTGCTTTTAAATTAGATACATTGTCTAATTTAATTCTTGTAACCCTGTGAAAGTAAATACTCTGTAACAAGAGCAAACATACAGAGATAGATTTTTTGAAGACCATGCAGCTGATTGAGTCTTCAAATGGATACTGTAGCTACAGTTATTCACCAGCCCCATTTCCTCTGGCATGTGTGTGGCTGTACCATAGCATCAAACCTGGGAAGTGTTTGCTCTGGGTACTGAGTACATTCTCAGTAAGGAAATGCTGCCACAGAATGTAGTGCAGTCTCTGGATATGGAGAATAATCGGAAACATGGATAAAAAATTGTATTTTTAATTTGCTAAATATTCTGGTTATACCATCAGGAGACAGAGGCAGATAGATCTTTGTGAGTTCAAGGCCAACCTGGTATATATAGTGAGTTCCAGGTCAGCCAGAGCTATACAGCGAAACCTGTCTCAAGAGAGGAGGGGGGAGGGAAGAGAAAAAATGAGGAGAGAAACAGGGAAGGAGGGGAGGGGAGGAGAGGAGAGAAGAGGAGAGGAGAGGAGCTATAACAACTGTCCTGGGTACCTAAGCCATCTGCAGCATTTCATAGGCAAATGGCATGGGTCCACGTAGGAGCCTGAATGGAACAAGATCCCATAGGACAGGAACAGAACCACATCTGTGGCTAACTCATTATATTAGTGATGGGTGGGTGCGGTCAAACAAAGCCTATAGCATAGAAAAGGTTAATGTGGGTATTAATAAATGAAGATTTTTGCACTACTATTATGAAGAGTAGGTTTAGTTAATTTAAAGGAAGTGTCAGCTTGTGTTGGGAAGAGGCTGTCCTAGTGGCTGCTACATGGCTGCCCTCTCCTGGCTCACTTAAAATTCCCTGGAGCTTTAAGCATTTGATGTTGAAGGCCACTGCAAGGTTGCCTGCACATAGGCCCAGGGCACAATATTAAAGGCTTTTGGTAATTCTAATGTATAATATCAATATTCTTTTGTGAGCTGTCACAGTTGGGCTATTGTTTCTTCAGCTGATAACTGTCATTAAAGAAACAGTTCCATTTTGTGTTATTCTTCTCCTCCCTGCTTAATTGTGTAGTTTGTGAATCAACAGAATTTTATAAGTTTTGAAAAATCGGAATTTTTATATTTTAATATTTTAACATGATCGTTAAATTTGGCAGTAAAGGAGTGCTGCAAGCAGAAAGGAGTGATCGTGACTTGTTGGAATTCTCCCACTGAAGAAGGTAGCTCTTTGTGTTGTTGAAACTGTACTTTGTTGAATGAGAATTAGAAGTCTTCAGCTAACTTAGCTTCTTTCTTCACTGAAGAAACAAACCCACTTGTTTCTCTAGAGAATGTGCTGGTGCCCTTACCCCTTCATGTGTAGGCTGGGGAGTTGATGGCTGAGCGTTGTGTTTTGAAAGCGAGGAAAGGGCATAGAACTGACCCAAATTTTCTAAAAATTTTCTAAAAATTGAGAGAAGTCAGTGTGTCTCAAAGGACTAGCATCCAAGTCCAAATATAGACATTTCAACTGACCATCAAATGAACTGTCTTAGTCACTGTTCTATTGCTGTGAAGAGACACCATGACCCTGGCAACTCATTGAAGAAATCCTTAATTGGAGGCTGGCTTTCAGTTTCAATGGTTTGGTCCATTATCATCATGGCAGAGAGCATGGTGGCCCACACACAGACAAGATGCTGGAGAAGTAGATAAGGATTCGACATCTGGACCCGTAGGCAGCAGGAAGAGAGAGACAAACCTCCAAGCCCACCTCCAGGGACACACTTCCTCCAAGGAAGATCTTTCAAGTAGAACCACTCCTGGGTGGACAAGCTTGGAGCCTTTGGGGGCCATTCTCGTTCTGCCATGCGTATGTTCTAAAAAATTGTGATTCAAGCAGGAAAAATTGAAACTGAGCAGAGCAGAAGGAAATTGCAGACAAAGCCTGGTACTACTTCTGATACACTGTGAGATCCTGAAAGTTCTGGAGACACGAGATGGATGCGATGGTCCATTTACTGTCCCTGATGCGGTGACTCGGAATTTACACTGCTAGTGGAAAGAGGGCTTGGGGAATTTCCCTTTTCATTTTATACCACAGCAAATGAAGCGCTTGCTCTGTTGTTAGTCAGTGAAATCAATGTTAACCACATCAAGCTCACGATCTCAGCATTCATGTTAGGAAAGATGTTCTGATGAAGACCTGGAGAAGCGCTTAGTTGCTTGTCCTTTGCGTCTTTTGCGTACCGTTCCCCTTCACACTCTGTACCTAAATCAGTCTGTTCAAGATTATGTTGTTCATTGCTCACTGGCTGAATTACGGTCACACATAAGCTTAATGGAAAATCATTTGAAAGTAAGATCTTGGAGAAGCTGAAATACCATTTAGAAGGACCGATGAGATGGGTAGAGATGACGGGACTGCGTTATAGTCTACGTGATGCTCGTGGCATCTATTTTGAAAGATTCGTTCGAGAGCTTCAGTTAGAACACTTGTATCTGGTGGCTTGATTTTGGCTCGATGCAATCATTATGTGCTGCTTCTTGGGTGTTTTGAAGAAGTACAGAGTCTTCACTACGTAGGTGGGAGAGCTGATGGAGGAGGGTCATCTGTCTATGTATTTGGTTACTTTCATTGGTTAATAAAGAAACTGCCTTGGCCTTTTGATAGGCCA
>LOJH01062865.1:0-10802 GCA_001685095.1 Ellobius talpinus
TGTGGCTATTGTAAAGAGTGATGTTTCTCTGATTTCTTTCTCAGCCCATTTATCCTCTGTGTAAAAAAGGGCTACTGATTCTTTTTAGTTAATCTTGTATCCTGCTACATTACTGAAAGTGTTTATGAGCTGTAGAAGTTTCTTGGTAGAATTTTTGGGGTCACTTATGTAAACTATCATATCATCAGTAAATAGTGAGAGTTTGACTTCTTCGTTTCCAATTTGTATCCCCTTGATCTCCTTTTGTTGTTTCATTGCTCTAGACTGAACCTAAAGTACTATATTGAATAGATATTGGCAAAATGAACAACCTTCTCTTGTTTTTGATTTCAGTGGAATTACTTTGAGTTTTTCTCTATTTAGTTTGATGTTGGCTTTGGCTTGCTGTATGTTGCCTTTATTACGCTTAGGTATGTTTCTTGTATACTTGCTCTTTCCAAGACGTTTATGATGACAATGTTATATTTTGTCAAAGGCTTTTTCAGCATCTAATGAGACAATAAGTTAGTTTTTTCCCAGTAGATTACATTTACAGATTTTTATATGTTCAACCACCCCTGCATCTCTGGAATGAAGCCAAGTTGATCATGGTGGATGATTTTTCTGATGTATTCTTGGATTTTGTTTAACAGTATTTTATTGCATATTTTTGCATCAATGTTTATGAGTGAGATTGGTCTGTAATTCTCTTTCTTAGTAATATCTTTGTGTGGTTTGTGTATCAAGGCAATTGTAGCCTCATAAAATGTTTGGCAATGGAGAATCCCTCTTTTTCTATAGACCATACCATAATCATGGCCATTAGTAAAAGTATGCTGATAGACTCTCTGTGTATATGTTGGTGAATTTTCTTTTTTCATCTGAGAGCCTGAGTCATATCAATCAGTTCTGCTCTCTGGGATGAGGTACCAGGCCTAGGTCCAAATTGTTTCTGTTAAAGTAAGTACTGTAGCTTCCATGTACTTGGCTTTATCTTTCATCTTCTGACAGTCATGGATAAGCACCTGTGTCATCAGGGAAGTTTCTGGAAGTCATACAACTTTTGGGGGAGACAAAGCCTGAGAATAACATGAACAAATTCTTGTGGCAAGACCCTGAAGAATCTGACCCATTTTGGCAAGGCTGTGAACAGTGTACTACATAATTCTGGGCATGACTCCAGGAGTATATGTGCTACCTGCTCTCCTTGCTTTCATTGTACAAGCCATATTGCTGCTGGCTACCTCTATTTGCAGTTTATCAAAGCTATGGATAAAACAGCTTTACAAAAGGCAAACTTCCCACTGATGACTCTACTGTGACTGAGACAGAGGGGTTGTTGTTAAAATATACAGTGGATCTAATTCATCCTCTAAACCCTTTAATGTTTCAAGTGTGATCATGAATTCAGCCCTTTTCTGTTTCTGTTTTTATTCATTTTATGTACCAACCATAATTCCCCATCCCTCCCCTCTTCCTGCTCCATCTCTACCTTCCCCCCAACCCCCATCCACTCCTCAGAGAGGGTAAGGCCTCCCATGTGGAGTCAATTAAGCCTGGTATATTGAGTTGAGGCAGGACTAAGTCCCTCTCCACTGCATCAAGGATGAGCAAAGTATGCCACCAGAGGGAATGGGCTCCCAAAAGGCAGTTCATGCAATAATGATAAATAGTTATCATTGTTGGTAACTGGTTCCACTGCGAGAGGTACCTCAAACTGCACAAGCCACACAACTGTCACCCACATTCAGTGGGCCTAGTTCGGTTAAATGCAGCCCCCCAGGAGTTCCTGAACTCCCACTAGCTTTGGTTGGCTGTCTCTATGGGTTTTCCCATCATAATCTTGACTCCCTTGCTCATATTATCCTTCCTTTCTCTTTGACTGGACTCCCAGAGCTCGGCCTAGTACTTGGCTGTGCATCTCTGTATCTGCTTCCATCAGTTACTGAATGAAGGTTCTATGATGACAGTTAGGGTATTTACCAATATGATTACAGGGGAACACCAGTTCAGGTACCCTCTCCACTATTGCTAGGAATCTTAGCTGTGGTCCTCCTTGTGGATACCTGGGAATTTCCCTAGCATCAAGTTTCCCCCTAATCCCATGATAGCTCCCTCTATCAAGATGTCTCATTCATTGCTCTCCCTCATCCCTCCCCCAACTCGACCATCCTATAACAGAATTCCATCTTCTTAAGAACAGGATGTTTCCTTTCCAATGCACCCTGTGACTAGCCTGAAAGTGTCACAGTAGTTCATGACATTACAGATTTGCATAACAATTATGGAAAGAGTGGTTTTAACCACAAGAATCAAGGAGAAATGAAAATAAGTAAATGATATCAGGATTTAAAGGAAACAGTCTAGGAACAAGGAATGAAGCATAATCATAGAAACCCACAATGCCCTCATTTCTAATAGCTGTGCTAATACTGTAGCAAGTTGAGAGGAAGGGTACACAGGGACAAATGATAAACAGTGTCAACTATTAAGAGAAAGCTTTTAAGTGATGTGGCTTACAGGATTATGGGAAAAACACTGGAATATCCCATAGGAGATTGAGTAGTGCAAAATGAAGAATTAATTGATCTGGCCTTGGCTGGTGAATTGATTGTGAGAATTTAGACTTTACCAGAAGTAAATATTAACCACTAGTGACAAAACTCTTCTTCATTTTGTATGACGTTGTAACTGCTAAGGCTGCCAACTGGGTACACTGTTCTACCTATAGGTGTGCCTAGTTAGAGAACTTCCTTCTGTTGATTGCAGCACTGCTTATCCTTCTAACATTAGAGCTATGAATCAAGTAGGTAGTGGTTGCTAGTGGGAAAGTTGGGGACAGAAGGGGAATGAGGTAAAGGAACAAACTGGCAATTATTTTAACCATTATTAGAAACTTAAGGAAAAAATTTGATTGTAAAACTGTTCATGCAAACCATTTGAAACTGTATAAATAAAAATGAAATAGGTGTTTCATAATTTCTTGAATTTGTTTGAAATTCACTTGTTTGTTTATAGGTGGTCATAATTTCTTCATTGTGCCAACTTCACACATCCATCCTAGGTCATTGAACCACTTTGGAGTAAGTCTCCCTGCAGCAAGAAGGTACACAAATTGATGGAGGTGGTTTTTGTAAACAGGACTCAAGGTTGAGCCAAGAGTCACACAGTCATTAGCAGCCAGTGCTCTGGTATTACTCAGAGAAGGGCCTCAACTATGTTGTGGGGTGATGTGAGCATAAAATCTTGACCCAAAATTAGCTTATTTGCTTTTTTATAATTAAATCATTAGTAGCCTCCATAGTCTTAGGTAGGTGGGCCAACCTGTGCTTACATCATAGGGTATTTTAAGTCAGAACTGTTTTTAAAGCCTCAAATGCCTATTGTCTTGTCTCAGCTCAGACTATGGGTTTAGTGCCCCACTTTGTGCTGGTGTATTGGTATTTCCACAAACTCTGGTATCCAGAGTCAGTAATTTTCAGCTGCACCTAGGATCTCTTGAACCCGTCTCATAGTCTTTGGGGTTGGGATATGAAGCATAGCAGCAATCCTCCTCTTAGACAGGCCCCTTTGGCCTCCCCTCAGCTGGTAGCCAAGGCAGGTAGCCTCTGATGTACAAAGTTGGGTTTTCTTAGATGACATTTTATATCCCAAGGTATGCAACTCTACTATTTGTCCAGGAAACCTCTAACAAAAGAGCAGGAAGTTTGAATTTAGTGTCTTTAAATTCTGGGACAACCTGGTCTAGGTATGTTACCCACTGTCACCTTCGATTGGGTCTCTCCATTTGAAAGCAAAGATGGGTTGACTTGCCTCTGCCAATGAGACGCTGTTTCTCTGGAAGAATTGGACTCATGAGAATAAGATTTTTTTTTTCACAGACAGGAGATATACATTCCAGGGTGACTGTCAGGGCACCCAGATGCATTTCTTTTCAAGCCAGGCAATATGGACTGCAATTGGCCCCTTTGTTTCTAGGGTCATTAGGTATTGTTTATTTTGGATGACAGTAGCTGAACTGGTTAGTTGAACAATTATAGGAGCTTGGTGTTGGACCAGTCCTGCAGGGTTGGTTTCTGCTCTGGAACTGTTATTGTCAATCTGAGAAATAGTTCAACTGTGTCTTGATTGGAGACAGAACTTTCAGCTAGGAGATATTTTTCTGATAGAGGGTAAGACACCAAATTTCTGCTGCGTATCTGTAAGTCTGATGGCATCTCATCATCAGAGAAGGTGACAGTGGCTTTCAGTTTATGCAAAGGTCTCTTCCCAATCAGTTCTCTGTAGTTAAACACCCTTTGAGCTACTACCAACAACTGGGACCTGCTTAATTTTTTTTAAGTTTTATAACTTTTTAAAAATATATCTGGGCTGACTGAGTGACAAAGGAAACATTTTTAGCAGCTATCTTTGATCTTTCTAAAAAGTACCTAGTGTACATTGTTTAAAGTCTCCTTGGTCAGTGTTGGACGGAAGGATAAAATCTGTTCTGTCCAGATTGCCTGGAACAATTCCCCTTCCCAGCCCAGGGCAGTTCTTTACTTTTTTTTGGATATCAGTGGGTTTTATGGAGCATTGATTAAAAAGATGACATAAATCATAAATGAGAAAGGAGTTCAACTTTATCTTTTCCTTTGGGCCTAGCACACAGGAACCTGTCCTCTTCCATGGGTCAGCTTATAGTAGGCATAGAGTGGAACATGGGGATGTTCCTGGATGAGAACATCTGGATAGCCCTGGATGAGAAGTTTGGTCTCTCCCCACCTCCACACAGGAACCAACCCTGACCATAAACAGGGGTCAAGCAACAAAACAAGCAAGTACTCCTTTTCCTGGAGCAGGACAGGCAATCTTTTGGAGGTTTACCTGCATGACCCAACAGGACCAAAAGGACTGGGTCCCCAAAGAGATGGGGCACAGGTCTTAAGCCAGGAGTTTCTCATACCAGAGAAAGCCATTGGTCAATACAGGGAAGTATAGCTGACAGAAACACATAGGAAGACCCCCCCCAAGAGAGACAGAATAAAGACAATCAGGGGTTGCCACCACATATTCATATATCTAAACAGACAGAGGGAGCCAGTGGCAACTCACATAGATCTCAGACATTGACTTAGCATCCATGTCCAACCACTCCTACATGTCCAAATAGAAGGTGCCTTAACCAGACTTACCTCTGGAGGTGACAGACCAGGCAACTTTATTATTTGTCTCCCCTTGTAGAGGAGGTGTCAGACCTCTTTGAAGCATTAGGCAGCAACAGATCAAAGGGAGCCCTGGGGACTGTAACATCTCAGGTTGTACACCCTCAGGGGCTCTGAGACCCCTGGTGTCTTGAGGTCTGGCCTCTGGGATTTCTGGAGCTGGGACCCCCAGAAATGTGGGGTATTCGCAAGAGAAGACTGCTCAGATAGAAAGTCTTTATTGGCCAGTCAACAACTACACTGGGTGTTCGGGATCCCAGTTTATCAGAGTGAGCTTTTAAAGACAAAAACCATGTTCTGGGTTGACATATTTCAGTTAACAAGAGCAGTTAGCTAGAGTAGAACTATGGAAGCAGAAAAGCAAGATTATTACATTTTGAGACTTTCTCAGAACTATATGGACTTCGATGGATTTTGCTGTAGTTTTTGGCAGGAGGCATTGTTTGTGTGCTGAGTTTTACAGCCTGAATGGTACTTACATCAAGGAGTCAGTTGTGCTAAGGACTGGAGGCCTACTAAGTTCTAGGATCCTGTTACAGAACCTACCCAAGGCCACAAAAAACAAACAAACAAAAATACACTTAAAACCCACAGTACTCCATGGGAAAAATGGGGATGCAGGTTGGATAGACTTAAGTTTCCTATCCCCTCTCTGCCCTGTGGGGAGTCTTTCTGTGTGCTTCTCTCTCTCTCTCTCTCTCCTCTCTCTCTCCCACCCTCCCCCCTCTGTACGTGTGCATCAGTTGTCATCAAGTTTTGCTATATGTTGCTGCTTGCCCTGTTTGAGACTCTTCTTATATTTTAATTCTTTAACTGGCAGAGAAAATGAACAGCATCATGACCAATAGAGGATCACAAAGGTACATTCATTCCTCAGTTACTACTAGATCCCCCAGACATTAGGCAAGCCCAGTCCCCTGATGGCCAGAGGAATAATTACTATGGATTATAACTTTACCTTTATTTAATTTTTGTGTTGTGACACCTGGGTGTTGGGCTACATTATATGGAAAACTACTCTCCTCCTCAGCTTCCAGGAAAAAAATTCCAGCATGTGCCATGTTCTTGTCAGAAGCACTCTTTCTTCTTTGACTGAAGGCTCTTTGTATTCAAGACCCAAGTCATGCTATCTATGTTGATGGATCAACTTTTTAGAGCTGAAGGCTTGCTCTCCCACCTTAGGGACTTGAAGGGACCTGAGTACCATGGGATGTTCCCCTCTCGATCCATGATTAGGCACAGATCACACCCAAACACCAATTTCCAAACAGAAAGAGATCCATTATTAAGTAAGTCAAAGAGGTTAAGCGGCTGAATCTGAATTGGGCAGAACCATAAGCAAATAGCTTTGCAAGTGTTAATTTTAAGAAGGGAAAAGGGAGGTCTGTATTAGAATGAGCTAGGATATATTGGTAAGTTCTGACTGGATATTTTAACTAGGTTAAAGTAATGTAAAATAGTAGTCAAAATAATGTATTTTGTTGTCAGACCTTGATATTTTGATAGTTGGACCTTGGTAATTGGTCTCTGGAATGAGTTGGGCATAACAAAGTGGCCAAATAAGAGAATCAACCTTGGTGGCTAACTTTAAGGACATAATCTAATGGTTTAGCAAGGGAAAGGGCAAAATATTCCAGTGCCATGTTTATCATGCTTGGGCCTGCTAGAGCCCTTCAGGCCTTATTGCATGGTCTATAGTATGTTACTATTACTTCTCCTGTAAAGCTTAGCTTTAGAGTAATTTATTCATGGCCCTTATTACAAATAAAAGCACGTTTTATTTTTGTTTGAGACAGGGTCTTACTAGCCTTTGAACTGGCTTTGTAGACCAGGCTGGCCTTGAACTTACGAAGATACTATGCCTCTACTTCTCTGGTACTGGGAGTAAAGGTTTCCATTGCTTCTTCACTCCCTACTAACTTCTTTTTCTAGTTCTTTTGGTTGTGAGCCCATATAAGTCAGGGTTCTATAGAGTCACAAAACTTATGAAATGAATATCTTTTGCTCTTGTTTTCTCTCTCTCCCCTCCGTCATTGCTCCATCCTTTCCTTTCCCTCTTTCCCTCTTTCTACACATACATACATATGGAATTTATTGGAATACAGGCTGTAGTCCAACTAATCTAACAATGACTAGCTATGAATGGAAAGTTCAATAATCTAGTAATTTCTCAGTTCCATGTGGCTGGCTGTCTCAGCTGGTCTTCTGTGTATGTTGGAATCCTAGAGTAGGCTGCAATGCCAAGGAAGGAATGGCTGTGCTGGCAAGGTGAGAGCAAGCAGGCAAAGAACAAATGAAACCTTCTTTCTCCCGTGTCCTTATATAGGCTTCCAGCAGAAAGTGTGGCCCAGATTAAAGGTGTGCCTTCCCACCTCAAGATCTGGATTAAAGGCATGTGCCATCCTGTCTCAGTATAGGGATCAAAAGCCTGTGTCTTGCATCCAGATCAAAGGCACACTGTCTTTCTCAACATTTGGATCACACACACGTATGCCCCCTCCCTTTCTGTATTGTAGTTCATTCCCGTTATAGTCAGGTTAACAACCAACAATATCCATCCCAAGTCCACCCCTTGTCAGTTTGACACAACATTACCTCCTTCTGTCAGGATTCATTTTCAAGTGAAAAAATAATCAAGTCATAATAATAACTAAAAATAATCTAACTATCCCAATATAACCACACATGCATTTTATATTTAACCAGGTCATAATTATACCCATGATATAACTATCCCTCATACAACCATAAACACATAATAAATTTCAAATAGATAGCAATGTTCCTGGGGGACTTATTAGTATTAACCAGGTCATAATTATACCCATGATATAACTATCCCTCATACAACCATAAACACATAATAAATTTCGAATAGATAGCAATGTTCCTGGGGGACTTATTAGTATTCTCTTAATTGATGTTACAACATATGATAAGGAAATCGAAAGAAAACACAAATATTAGTACAAATTCATTCTTTTTTCTTTAATTATTTTTTATTTTAGTCTAGGTTACAGTTTCTCCTCCCCCTGATCTACTCCTCCTCTGTTTATCTTCAGAAAAGAATAAATTTCCCAGGAATATCTACCCAATACAAGATACAATAAGATTATGTACAAACCCTCATATCAAGGCTGGGAGAGAAAAAAGGTTTCAAGAGTTGGTGAAAGAGTCAGTGAAACCCCTACTTCCGTTGTTAGGTGTTCCACAAAAACAGGGAATCAACAACAGTAACACAGTAATACAGATGCCCTAGCTCAAACCCATACAGGCACCATAATTGCCACTTCAGTCTCCATTTGCCCCTATGAGCACTGCTTAGTTGATTCTGTGGGCCCTGTTTTCCTGGCATCCTTGTCTCCTTTGGTCCCTGCATTTCTTCCTCCCTCTCTTCCATGAGGTTTTTTGAGCTCCAAGGTGAGGGACTTGATGGAGATCTTCAATTCAGGCTCTTTCTCTACCTGATTTTTGACTGTAGGTCGCTGATTCTGCTCTCATCAGCTTCTGGCAGATGCCTCTTTGGTGATAATTGGGCTAGGCACCAATCTATGAGTATATAAGGATATCATTAGGAACCATTTTTTTTCTATCCCAGATTTCTGCTTCCTGTAAGACTGGAACACATATTCAGCCACAAAGCCTTTGACCTTGCAAGATGGGCTGAGGCAGTGGAGGCATAGACCTTGTTGGAGTGGCCAACCAATGACAGGTCTAATTTGAGGTCCACACCATGAGAGGGAGCCCATGTCCAACACTGCATGGATAACCATGTACAAATGCATTCTTAAAATATAACAGAAACACTCACGTCAATTATAATCCTTGTTTCTGCAACTGGTTGCATGGTCTTAGGTGGTATTTATATCTATGTTCCTCTACTACCCATTCTGTATTTATTCTACTGTCTGCAAGCACCTCAGCATGTCTTGGCTCTTCCCAGGGAAAGTGACCCATACCTTTACTACTGATGGGTCTGTGCCCTTTGTCATCTTGCCTGGATTAGGCTCTTTCCCAGTGACTTTAATAACAGGACACAGTAATACCAAGGGTCTTCCTTAAGGATCTCCAGCGCTCCAGACATAATCTTTCTTACCTCCATTGTGGAGAAGCAATCCATGATAATATGGATCAATTATCCCTCCTAACACTTATTCCTCTTTTAGCCTGTTGGTTTAATGGCATTAGAAGCCCAAAGTGACCTGAGGAAAGTCTGAGCTTTCAGTTCCATGTAATGTTTGTTGTGAATCCTGGAAGAACCATTCCTTCTTCTGTAACCAAAACTTCTAGGCCACCAGAACTTAGGATCATGGGAGCAGGAAGCAAACATTTTCCCTAGTGGTTTACTAGGTGTGATAATGAGTGGACCTATTCCCTTTTCCATCCCTTGATTCGTGGACCCATGGATCCTGGCTATAGGAGAAACCATATCATATATTGGGCTGATTCAAACAAAGCATATACTGCCTTCTGAAGGACCCTGCTGGATACCTCCAGGTTACTGACACCTAATTAGCTCTGTAACAGTGTCTTCAAAAGGCTGTTCTGTCTTTTATCAGGCCAGCTCCTCCAGGATGGTGGAGAATATTGTAAAACCAGTAGATTCCATGATAGTGAACCCACGGTCACACTTCTCTTGCTGTGAAGTGAGTTCCTTAATCAGAAACAATACTGTGTTGAATACCATGACAGCAGATAAGGCATTCTGTAAGTCCAGGGTTGGTGATGTGGGCAGAAGTATTATATGCAGAAAAGGCAAATCCATGACCAGAATAAGTATCTACTCCAGTAAGAACAAAGCATTGTCCTTTCCATGTAGGAAGTGGTCCAATGTGGTCAACCCATCAGGTTGCAGGCTGGTCACCCTGAAGAATGCTAACATATCTAGAGATCAGTGTTGGTTTCTGCTGATTGTAAATCTAGCACTCATTAGTATCTGCATCTGCTGATTGTAAATCTATCACTCATTAGTATCTGCAGCCTGGTGAATGAAAGTCCATGTTATTGATCTCATGCGTATTGGGGCCCTCTGAGTGCCAGCCTCAGTGCCCCCTCAGGGTTCAGACAGGATGCTTACAGCAAACGGGGATTGGCTAAAGGGATCTGCGGATGAACAAATCAATTCATACGCATCTTTTCATTTCTCTTTATTGTTCAAAAATGTTCCTGCTCCCCACAAGGCTTCCAGTTTATATATACATACAGACACAATTAGCAATTCTTTGGTGATAGCAAGGGTACCAGGCATGCAATTGTAGCAAGGAGGGAGCCCGCTTATTAGTCCCAGCCACCCAGCAGCTTAGCCCCCAAATAATCACACGGAAACTCTATTAATTAAAACACTGCTTGGCCCATTAGCTCTAGCTTCTTATTGGCTAACTACTACATCTTAATTTAACCCATTTCTATTAATTTGTATATCAGCACGAGGTTGTTGCCTACCAGCAAAGTTTCAGCATGTCTACCTCTGGCACCAAATTCATGGCATCTCCCTGACTCCTCCCTTCTTTCTCCCATCATTCAGTCCAGTCCTCCCCGCCTACCTAAGCTCTGCCCTGTCAATAGGCCAAGGCAGTTTCTTTATTCATTAATGGCAATCACAACACACAGAGGGGACTC
>LOJH01062866.1:0-10802 GCA_001685095.1 Ellobius talpinus
CTCAGTGTTCCTGCTTCACAGAAGAAATTGCCAGACATTCTGCAGGACACCAAAGAAAGCAGCTGATAAACTTTGCCATTACAAAGCAGAACAGATCTTCAAATTTCCTGCTTTATGGAAAAGTCTGCTGGATACTATGGCCTGTAGGCTGAAGATGGATGCCCCAATGCTACAGAAGAATTTTGAGTGACTGACCAGACAGTGAGATACCTCTGTCAATTCTAGAGTTTTGGAAGTCACTTACAATGCACTTCCTGTTTACTCAGGTAATGTTATAGCCTTCTGCTGTCTTTGAAGAGTTAAATACATACAGTTATAGTTATGGTTTTCCTTAGTTATAAGAAAATATAAATTAGATACAAAACTTTAGACTCACAAGGATATGATAGATAATAGAGTATTTTCCTCAATTTACCAAGTGTAAATGGGGTAAATATTGTAATGATAATTCTTGCTTTTTAAATGTTTTGTATATGCAATTTGACCATATTAAAGTTTACTATGTTAAAGTTGATTTATTTAGACAGAAAAGGGGACATAATTTGGGATTTCCCTCTGTATGCTATGAATATGTTTCATTTCCTTTGGTTAACAAATAGAGATTTTTTTTGGCCAATGGCTTAGCAGAGAAAGCCAGGTGGGAAATACAAACAGAGATATAGAGAGAGAGTAGGCAGAATCAGGTAGAAAACATATAGCTACTGAAGGAGGCAGATGCCATGTAGCTACCCCAAAAGAAAGAGGTAAAAAATCACTAGCCTTGTGGTAGAATATTGCATAATAGACATGGCTTAATTTATGATGTAGGAGATAGCTAGAGATATGCCTGAGACCTAAGCCAAATAATATTGTAATTAATATAGTTTCTGTGTGATTCTTTTATTCTGAGTGGGTAACAAATGAACAGTCTCCTACATATTGCTGAGAAGATACTTTGAACTGATTTAAGAGCAGTAAATAGATCTGCTGACTGTAAAAAGAGCTATTACTTTAACTCATCCTCAAACCATCTGTAAGGTCTAAAACCATAGATTGCTCTTAATTTTCAGTTAGCAATAACTTCTTTTATTTCAATTTTATCTCTTTTAAATAATTAAAACTAATAAAAATTGCTGACTTTTTACCATTTCATTTACTTTACTCTCTTACCTGTTTGTAATATTATATTTCTAATTTTTTTATCATATATTACTCTATATGTGTCTCTTTCCCTTATATCTGTGATATTTAATTTGCTGATTGTCCATCTAATGGATATTCTTTCATCTGATTTCACTCAACTTTTATCCTTTTCTACATAATTTAGCTACTATGTATACTACAAAGTTAATAGAATCCAAATTAAATTGATGCACTTCTAATTTTCAATATTGAATACTGACAAGCATTTATTGGCTTTCTCGACATTATCTTGTATATTTGATAAGCCCGATTAATTTAGGCTACACATCAGCCCCTTTCATTATGAATCTCTTTTCTTTAGTACAGTTGAAAGGGAACTAACTCTCTAGAAAACCTAGACACATTCTTTTGGAAACTATTTCACACTTTGTGGGTTTCCCTGTTTGATCATTTTTTCAAATTAGAGGTGTATCTCCCTCTCTAACAGCTTTTATATTATACCTAATTTTCATCCCTATAACTCTCCTGCAAAGACAAGTGCAGAGGTATTGTTAACTTATTTTTCCTAACTCATGCTGTGCAATGCTATAGCATATAAGGCATTAAAATAATTTATTCACCCAGTTAAAAATATTACAATCACATTGCACATAAATGTTCTTTGATTCTTTTTGTTTATCCAAGTTAAAAGACTTTACAGTAACCTTCTTTACAGTAGGTTATGTGTGACCATATAGGGAAACATCCAGAAGTTGCCTGATATCCATTATTTCCTGATGTTTTATTCTCAATGAGGAATTGCCATTTGCCATATTCTATTTTCATCCATAAATTTTATTAGATTTCAAACTATTTGAATGCTTATAACTCTGTATATCCACTCAGCTTTTACATTTACCTTCCTTTATATTACAGTGAACTTTCTCTTATGTATACCAAATTTTAACCTGTGTCATTCTGTGTTTCTAAGAAAAGCACTATAAATAATTTTATATGCCATACCTGATATTTTACCTGCTTTAATTTGCTCTCTAATAGTGGCATAAAGTGTTGAAACTAACTTATGGGGTAAATTGGGTTATATGACTTATTCTTCCCAACCACAATCCATTATTGAAGGGAATCAAACACAAGGAAGGAAAATGGAGGCAGGAAAATTTGGCTGGCTCCCTAAGGCTTGCACAGTCTGCATTCGTTTTTTTTCCTGTTGTCTTTTTTAAATGATTTTGTTAAGCTATACATTTTTCTCTGCTCCCCTATCTTCCTCTCCACTCCTCTTCAAACTTCTCCCATGTTCCCCATGCTCCCATTTTACTCAGGAGATCTTGTCTTTTTCTACTTGCCACGTAGATTAGATCCATGTATGTCTCTCTTAGGGTCCCCGTGACTACCAGTCCTGGTTTGCAAACTCCCCTTGTGGTGTAGGCCCTGAAACATCTATCGTTAATCAAGAAAATGCACTATAAACTTGTCTATAGAATATCTGAATCGGTTATATTTTAATCGATGTTTCCTCTTTCTTGATAATTCTAGCTATGTTCAGTTGGCAAAAAACTAACTAGCACATTATTGTCATTCCATAATATTCTTATGATATATGTAAATATTTAATCTGTTGAGTTGAATGAATATATAACTTGCATAAACTGAATAATATACTTTAATAATAAATAACCAATTTGCATTTACTTTAAAAACGTTTTGTATTATTATCAATGGATGCAATAAAGCACCAATCCATTTATTACATACCATAAACTTTTCAGGAGGACGGCAAAGGAAATGACAAAACTATTGATGTGCCTTAACATCCTGCAAAATAGAGCAATAAAACGTTTATTATTCTGTCAATTACTTCCAAACAATGAGCATTGTTTTCTTGAGCTGGTTCATGTGTGCTCTAAGAATTCTAACACAACCTGACAGTAAGTAGCAGTAAATGACAGAATAAACTAACCTTATGAAAGGACAACATGTTACTGTTGACTTATAGCCTGAAACTGGCTCATAAGTACAATGGAAGACCCAGAATTCATTCAATATGAAATTTACTATCTTTGCTACTTTAGACATATGGGGAAATTTTTTGTATGATTGTGTTTATTGGGATTTCTTAAAACATACCATGTACCCATACTAACACAGCTTCTTTTGTACACTGACTTGTCTGATCTGAGACAGAGTCAGGAATATGAATATTCAATATGCCACTGTTGTGTGCTTCAATTAACCGGCAGCTAATAGTAGGGCTGCTGACATAAAGACTCAACTTTGAACAAAACAAATATTTAAAAGACTACTTGGTTTAAAATTCTTATAAAACAATATGAAAATAAGCAAACAGAGAAAACAGCAACAATGAAAACCCCTGGAATTATCACAAGGATTAGAATAAATTGTGACAGAATTTGCTGAGATATCGGGAAAATAAAAATGTTTCTTATTTTGAGGATAGTGAGACATTTCCCTAATTTATAAAAAGAATATTCTAATTAACAGAGTGATTTTTAGCTCATGCTATAATTTAAATGACAGACTGTCAAAATAAAAGAGTATATTTTCTTAAAGTAATAGGGGCTGGTTTTAACATCTTATATTAGCTAGATATTCACATTGAAATCATTAAGCAATACAGTGCAATTATTACAGAATTCCTGCAGAATTAGAGCTCTCATATGTTCTAAGTGAATTTTGATTGATTAAGGGATGCAGATATTGGTGCTAGAATAAAGTTGTGTGCAGTAATTATTAATAAAAAAGATGCATGGACAGAATGCTTCCGAGATCTGTGTTGAGTATTGTATTAGGGTGCTATAAATCGAGATGCATGTATTTAAGATGTAAGCCAATTCTTTTTATTTAAAGTGTAACCGGGCCTTTAGCCAACAAGCTATAGCTGAGTATTCTAGTCAGATATTTGAGACATTTTTAGAGTATCTATATTGAACACACCTTAATAATAGGTTTTCATTTCCAAGTACCAGAAGGAGCATTGTATATGCTAAGGACTAGAAAAAAAGAACTCCAAAGGAGAAGAAAAAATTACTGATTATAGAATAAGTTACTATTGCATGAATGGTAAAACAACAGAGGAGTAATTCCAACTGTTACTATACCTCTGTTCAAGAGAAAAATAAATATGCTTCACACATATCATGGAAAGGTAGACAGTAAAGTATTTAATACTATTATTTGATTTTGGAAAGAACAAGTAATACAAATTGGCTAAATATTCATCATTATATGAATTCAAAAAATAACCATAAGTTTTAAATACATGTCTGAGAATAATAATTGGTATGCTGATGATAATTGCAAAATAAAAAGCATTTAAATGCAGTTGCAAATAAATATCATCAAAGAAAGCAATGATTGAAGAAAAGAGTAAAGAGACTAAGGAGGACTGGAAAAGGTAAGTCTTAATCTCTAACGTCATTAGCTTACTCAGCAATATCTACCACTTCATAAACATGAACATACCCACTTCTAACTACTTAGGCATTCTTTCCATGGCATACTCATCACAGTGAAAACAAATCTTAAATATCAGACACATATGTTATTCAACACCTAAAATCTAGTTTATAGGTGTGCCGGCTAGACTTATGTCCACTTGCTACATCAACTAGAGTTATTTGAAAGAAGGAAACATTTACTGAGAATATACTCCAAAAGAGTGGGCTATCCATCATGAGATTCCCCCCTTTTTTCTCTTAAATTTTATTAGCAGTGGGGGCTTCAAGCTCAGAGGATGGGTACACAGTGATGGGAAAGGAATGGGATCGAGATTCATGATGTGTAAGACACAAGTATAAATAAAAAGAAAGTTAAAAAAACTAGACTATAAGGCATTTTTCTTACTTAGTAATCGCTGGGGGAAGGCCCAGACCTTTGTACGTGCTTTCAACCTGGGCTGGCGGTCCTGGATTCTGTAAGAGAATAGGCTGAGCAAGCCATTGAAACCAAGCCAGTTACCCTCCTCCATCAGCACCCCTTCATGGCAACAGCTCCTGCTTCTAAGACCCTGCCCTGTTTGAGCTCCTGTCCCGACTTTGTTAAATGATATACACTGATAAGGAAATGAAACTGAAAGAAACTCTTTCATTCCCAACTTGTTTCTTGGTCATGATGTTTCATTTCAGAAATAGAGATCCTAACTAAGAAAAGTTGGTACCAGCATAGTGGAGTACTGCAAAGCATACCCAACCGTGTTTGGGGAGGATTTTAGAAGGACCTAGGAACTTTGGGCTAGAAATGAAATTGAGCATTGAGTGCTCAGTTGGTTGTTCTGTTGGAGCATAGAAGATAAGAATATGAGAGCAGTGCCGAAGATGGAGGTCTGTTTGTGAAGTTTTGGGAGAAAAATTAAAGATTCCTCTTTCATGGCTGATTACTATTTTGATTTAAGATATTGTATTTTTGATCAGCTGTGGCTGAAGAGTCAGCCATGATTAACAAAAGGCTAGAACCATTGAAGTGAATGATTTTCGGGACTGGGGCAGCCGATGCTAATTAGCTGGAGCTGAGAAATTAATGGTGGTTAAGAAAAGACCAGCATTCCTGAGGTGAAATCTAAGAGCACAGAATCTTTGTTCCAGAGATAGCTGATAGCCGAACTTGGTAATGTAGGAGTCACCAAGGTAATACTGATTTTAAAGGCATGAAGGGGTCACAGAAAGGTGTTGAGGCTTGGTACTGAGATGCCAGGGAGACCACTGGTGAAGGTGAAGTAACAGTGGAAGTTGAAGGCCCCGGGCTGAGGGTCATGAAAAGAAGTTAAAGTTTGGAACCACAAATAGGGTGTATGCGTGGCTGTTGGTCAAAGTACAACCTAGTTGCAGGAGAAGTTTAAAGTGTTTGGGAGAAGCCAGTACCATGAATGACCACCAAGAACAGCAGCAACAGTGGACTGGAGACAGTCAGAGTCTAGAAGACAAGTTGTGTGTGCTGCAGAAGAGAGAACTGGAGAGGTGACCCAAGCTCCTTGGAGGAACCCAGAAGTTTGTGACTGATTCCCAGAGATTGGACATGAGTTATTTATACTGTTGGATTTTGATTTTGCTGCTTCAGATTATACTGTGCCCTGGTTATTCATTCATGAATAAGATATTCAATTTAAATTTGAGTTTTGCATGCACCCACAGCTGAAAGACTTTGAACTTCTAAAAGACATTTTGAATTTCCGGAGAGAGAGTACATTTTAAAGTGACTGGAATTTTAACGTGTTTGAATTTGGAAAAACTGTGGGACTTTCAAAGTTGTTTCTGTTTTTCATGTGAAATCTTTGGGATGAATAAGAAAAAAGGTGTTGCTTAATAATGATATGATTGTGTGTCAAGCTGACAAGGACTCAGTGGTGCTAGCTAGTCTCATATAAATTGACACACAAACTGGAGTCATCTGAAAGGAGGAAACAATTGAGAAAATGCCTCCATAAGAGTTAACTTTAAGGCATTTTTCTTAATTAGTAATTGTTGGGGGAGAGTTCAACCTGTTTGTATGGTTCCAACACTGATTTGATGAACCTGAGTGTAATAAGACAAGTTCCTGCCCTATTTGGATTTCTGTCCTGACTTCCTCCAATGATGAACAGTAATATGGAAATATAAGTCAAATAAACAATTTCCTCCCTAAGTTGCTCTTTGGTCATGGTGTTTCATTGAGACCCTAACTAAACGTTAATCGGATTAAAACATTTCAGTTTACAACACTTTATACTTGCACCTGTGTGAATGGATAGTCCTTAATGGGAGTATATACCCTGATGACTGTATGCAATTTGAAGCTTGTGCTATTTATCATTATGCTAGCAAATTTTTCCACACCTTGATATAAAATAATAAAATATCTTATGTTCAAAGAAGAAAAGGGGAAATTAGGTTTCAATTTAAGACAAAAGAACTTTTATTGTATGTTCTATTCCTGTAAAAGAGAGAAGAAAGGGAAAGTTGTAGCTTTAAATTATACTTTGAGGAAAAATTATTCAGTTTTATAGTGTTAAAATATGTCCATATAAGTTTATATTTTACTATTTCCATATTATCCACCTTGACGAATATAAATTCACAAATTATCTATTTTTAGAAATTGACCTCCAACATGTCTTTCTAATGAAGTATATAGTTTTTAAGATTACTTTGTTTGTTCTATATGTCATGTTTGACTTCGATGGTGGTTCCCATCTCCTGAGCTGCCTTCATCAGTCTAGACTCAGTGCAGATGAGCAGCCCTGACATTTAAAGCAGAAGATTTCAGTACATGAACTTGGCATCCAGAATTACATTTTCCAGTTTGAGATTCGTAAGCCTTTAAACATTTATACCATTAAACATTAAATCATTCATTTAGAATATCATAAAAAATTACTTAAGTTATGTCTAACTTGTTTTCTTAAAGAATACTATATGTAATACAAAAATACATACTATTTATTGAAATTTTAAACATGAACATATAATTCTAAACAATAACTTTCTGTTTTTATTTTAAATCATGAATTTATATATAAAGTATATATTATATGCAAAATATGTGAAATTTAAAGGTATATTTCTGTAGACAATTAGTCATTTTGAATACTCACTCAATACTAACAAAATTATTTTTGCAAGAATTTGATTATACAGATGTTCCCTAATTTTACAAATAATAGGTATTATTTGATATGTAAAGCAATTTAGTGTTTGATGTGCAAAACTACTTAAAGACACAGTCTAAACAAATAAGAATGTCATGTCAGATGAGAGCTGAGAGATGTACTGTGGTGATATTTTGTTTGCATTTTAATAAATAAAGCTTGCCTGAAATCAGAGAGTAAAACAGCTGCACTGGTCTGCCTTAAAAACCAGGCAGTGGTAAAACACACCTTTAATCCCAGTAGCCACACTACTTTGCCATACAAACCAGGTGGTAGTGGCGCATGTCTTTAATCCCTGCACTAGAGAGGATTGTAAAATGACAGGAGACAGCTCTGTCAATTTCATTTGAGGATTCCTGGAGGCAGGATCACCATTTCCAATTGAGGTAGAGGTAAGAGTCAGTGGCTGGCTGGTTTTTTTTCTGACCTTCAGGTTGAATCTCAATGTCTGTCTGGGTTTTTATCAATTGTGCTAAAAATGCACTAATATAATGGATATAGAGATATGTTTTAGCAGATACTTGATACCATGCCCATCTAGTAAAATAGTAGTAGTAGGCTCTCCCTTAGGAGACTAGAAGTCCTTGGCTAGATTTACAGAAACAGATATGAGTTAAATCCTTTGGATTAGACCTTAAATCCACTCAAAAATTGGATAGTTACCCATAATGTGCATAAGAGTATTTCACCAAGGGACATATCTGGAAAAGCTGATCATCACTATACCACAAAGATTCATAGTTGGAAAAGAAAGTTGATTATTTTCTCCACTGAGGCATATATAGCACTTTCTAGCATTATGAAAACTGCCCAAAAGGAAGTAAACTTCCCTGTTGGTCCCAATTTGTCTCCTACATATTCTCTTACAAACTTGCATGTTGTCTTCAGCAAAAGAACTTTTCCATAAGGTTCTATTCTAGAGGTTTTGCAAAAGAAATATAATTTTCCTGTATAGCTATAAACTAGAAAGGAGGTATCCTGCACCTGGCCCTGGACTTTTTGTTTGGTATGAAAAGCACTTCTGTTAAATATATAAATAAAAAAGAGTCAAAACCAGTGATTGGTGAGGGTTTGTGCAGAACAGTGTTCTGGTGATGGGCATTCACCTTGCAGACTCATATCAGCTGTGGTTACATGCAGGCGACATTCACAAGATCAAACATACCAAAATTTCAGAATGGATGGGATAAGGACCCGTGAAGTCACTGCCTAGCTCTGCAGGTACTAAGAGTGGTTGGCTACTAGACAAGGAAGAAGCAGTTTTATTCAGAATTTTGACCCTGGTAGGTTGCCCAGGCTCCTGTTGTATATTATCTATCTACTCTTGCATACACATAAATAACTGATGTAGTTTTTAATAAAGACAGGGCATGAAGAGAGAAACATGATGAGAGGTGCCTTGATTGGAGTAGGGGGTGAAGATACAAGGTACGCAGTGATGAAATTCTCAAAGAGAAACTAAAATATACTGAAAAAATCATGCTTACTAGGTAAATTAATTTTCTTAACCTCCTGTTCAAAGTTTAGTTTGTGAGTATCTAAAATTAATAAGATATTTTCTTTTAACAACCTTGTTTAATTGAGAATAAAATAAAAACCTTTCTTTAATCAGTCCTATCACTATTGTTATATTATATAAATGCAATGGAAATTCAAAATGTATGAAATCATGAATCCACATGCTTGTTTTTTCTACTGCTGGTCATATATATTGATTCGAATATATATATTCAAAATCCAAGAAAATGTTTAAATGATGATTTAGGGATTCTATATTTAATCTGATCATCTTTCAATTTAAAAATAATTGAAGGTTTTATTATCTGATTAATAATGTATCACACAAATATTGCTTATTTTAAAGTTTTAAATACAAGAAAGATGGTTAGTACTATGAGGTTTATCTGTAAGCATAGGCTGTTGCCTATGCCATGGTATTTAAAATGAGTTCCTTTGGATAGCATATTTGATTCAGCTTAGTTTGAGAAATAATTTTCCATGTTTTTCAAGACTCTGATTCATGCTAACTAATGTGAGCCATCATCCCTGTAGGCTTGACCAAACTTAAATCAATGGGAAACATTTGCCACTCCAAGAATGCTGTGAAGTTGCCCAAAATCAAACACATAAACTTACTTAAAACATTTTAAGATTTTCTTTGTAATTATTTTTGGAATTAATCTGCACATTTTTCAAGTTTTATTTCCATACATGAGGACTCACATGACACTATAAAAAGATTTGGATACATCTTATAGCTTATGCCAGAAATTTTCCAAATTGTCTTCCAGTCAAAATTTACCCCTTGACTTTTCTACAACTTCTGCTTTCTCTGAACCATGGTTTGTCTTTTCCATGAAATAAAGATGAAATGATATTAATGATCAAAAATTTATTATTTGGGTGCATTATTAAGTGTACAATAGGTTTGAGTCTTGTGATTCAAACCACTGCTGTCAGATCATTCTGTACACACGTTACAGTGTGAACACACTATTTTCCTCATTTATAGAGTTGCTAATTCTGTCAGTAATGCTTCTTACTAGTCTTACGTTAAAGGCCTTTCAGTACTGCGTTCTAAAATGATAGACAGGTGACAATGGTATGAACGGCTTTTGAATACTAAATATTTTTATAAATATTTAGAAAGTATGTTCAATATATGTTGTCTCCTTTTTTGTTTCCTCTAACTCATAAAACCTTTATCTTTTTAAATCTTATTAATATAAATTGTACTGAGTATAACTTTTATGACATCCATAATTACAACAGATTGGCACCCAACGTCGTGACTAAATCCTCTTAAAATCCTGACAGGGCTTAAAAATAAGGGAAAGAGAGTTTAACATAGCTTTTTGCTGTTTGCTAGAATGTGCCATAGAGAGATTTCCTGTTTCAGCAATGGCGGCAGAAAGAAAGCTGCGCCATTTTGAAAAGTGTCTTCCTGGTCTGTGCCGCCAGTGCAAACTCTGGCTTTAAAGCATTTCAGTGGCTTTTATGAGACTCGATGTTTGTGTGCCCACTTGGGATCCAGAAGAAGTAC
>LOJH01062867.1:212-10802 GCA_001685095.1 Ellobius talpinus
TCTGGCTGGCTGACTGACTGGCTCTCTCTCTGTCTCTGACTGGCTGTCTGTCTCTCCTCTCTCCTCTCCTCTCTCCTCTCCTCTCTCTCTCCTCTCTCTCTCTCTCTTTCTCTGTGTCTCTCTATCTCTGGCTGACTGACTGACTGGCTCTCTCTCTGTCTCTGACTGTCTGTCTCTCCTCTCTCTCTCTCTCTCTCTCTCTCCAACACACACACACACATACACACAGTTAACTTTCTGAGAAGGGCAGATGCTGGAGAAACAGTGGCAGTGGAATAGAAAGATGACCCTACAGAGAGATAAGTGGATTTGAGTGTGAACTTGGATGGACAGCTAGCTCTATTCTCTGAGCTTAGTGTCCTCACCTGGAAAAGATGGGGCACTGATTCCAAGTCAGATGTACTTGAATGTGACCTAGCTGTGAGGCCTCAAGCCTGTTACTTAACCTCTCTGACCCTGCCTTTCCATAATCACATGAACATAATACTTATTATGGAAAGCAAATAGAAGGCTAAATGAAATCACATGAAACTAAGGAGCTTATCACAGTGTGTGTGGCAACTACTGAACAAATACTGACCTTACTGTTGCTACCAAAACAGCGGAGCCATATATGCATATTACCCGCAAAAGGGACAGGACAGGGTAGCAAATTCTCACAAGATTTGAATTGGCTGGTATTGCTCCACATGGTAGATATTCTAACACACACACACACACACACACACCATACCATTCAATTTCTTTTTTCTCTTTTCTTTCTTTCTTTCCTTCTTTCTTCTTTTTTTTCTTTTCTTTTTGGTTTTTTGAAACAGGGTTTCTATATAGCTTTGGAGTCTGTCCTGGAACAAGCTCTTGTAGACCAGGCTGGTCCCGAACTCACAGAGATCCTCCTGCCTCTGCCTCCCCAGTGCTGGGATTAAAGGCATGAGCCACCACCATAAAGGCAGTGGCAGGCAATTTTAATCTCCTTATGACAGCACACTGAAAGACTTAGTGTAGCTTTGGGCCCATGAGTGATAAGAAAATGTTAGTTCTCTTTATGTGTATTTACTATTTACTATGAACTTGGTTTATTGAATAGCACACCATCTTGATCCACCCTCTTCTCTGAAGAGGCCTCTGTTTCAGAGGCAACATGGCAGTAGGGGAAAATCTACGAAGCAGGGGTCAAAACCCATCAATTTGCTGCCGAGTTCTCAAAAACAAAATCACATCGCTTTAGGGATTGGAAGGGTAAAACCTGAAGCAGAGAAGTCACATGACTTGACCTCCTCTGTGTCCCTAGCTGACATGGAGCTAAGTTCCAGCCTGAGGTCATCCATATTGAAAAGCTTAACAATGTCTAATCACTGCCACTGCCCCCCTCTCCAGCACTTGGCACCTCTCCTCAGAAGGCAACCAACACAGTAATTTCCAAGTCATCTCCCAAGAAATGAACTCCTTCAAAGCAGAGGATTTCCTCCCCAGAATGGGCCTTGGTTCCTGTGGAGGCACAGATGCAAAGAGGCTCTGGGAAGGAGGTCTATGGCCTACCATGCTTAGCATGCAGGAGCGCACTCAGGTGGAGGGAGGGGACCAGTCAGAGCTTCCCAGAGTGAACCACTTTCTGCCAGGTCCTGCCTGTGTGGACTGGGTACGCCCATGGGATTTGTGTAAAGCAAGGTGGAAAGGCCAAATGTGAAGAGAGGTTTCCATTTTGCTCTCCCCTGTGTTCATCCCTTCATCCACTTGCTTAGCTTACCCATTCATGCAATAACTTACTCTTTGTCAAAGATTTCTTTTAGAGAAAGAAGGCTTCAATGTATTTTTTTTCAGTAAAACAAGAGTGCATAGGCAGAGACACAAATCAATTACAGCTCAATGTGGCCAATGCCAAGATAGCAAAATGCTACAGTGACGTGGGAGCTCAGGTATGCTTTGTAAGAACAAGAAGGGATAGAGAATTCATGATAGTTATGGTTGTATCAGAGAAATGACATGTCTGATGGATAGGTATAAATACATCAATATTTGTGTACACACATAGATATTTAAAAATTTGGCCTTACATGATGATGGAGTTGACTTAGAGTCAATAAATAGTTGCTGTCTTTGCCGTGACTAGATATAGCTTATTTTTTTAAAGATCCAAGTAGTAGGCATCTAAGGACTTTGAAGGTCTCCAGTGTCCACTGCACAGAAGCATCACTAAATGATTCATACACAAATGCCAGGAATATATTTCAATAAAGCTTTTCAGAAAGCAGGAAGAGGGCTAGATCACCCAGAGGAGGGGATAGTTTTGTCAGTGTCTGACCATCTTTGCCACAGATTCATAGGGCAGGCAGATGGGTGACGAAGATTTGCATGGAGTGCAGGGTTGGGGGGAGGACAAATTGGGGCCCATAGGGATGGAGCATGGCGGGAAGCTACCTCAGTCTTTCGTTTCCTTCGAGGATGGTTAAGCACTTTAGGCAGGTGAAGTGTTGCCTTTCTTTATGAGGCTGATGCCTAAGCGAGTGAGGAGCTGGGGAAAACAGAAGGTGGGTACTGTGGGAGTTGAAGCTGCTGCCTGTCAGTCTGTCCTACCTCAGGCCAAGGTAGGTAGTGGATTAGTGACAACAGACCACAGTGCAAGAGTCCCTGGTGTCCAGTGCTAGTTTTCTCAGCACAAAACAGAAAATGGTTTATGATCGATTCAGTTTCCTAAAGTTCATGCAAAGGTCTCTGATGTTCTGGGATGCATAATGCCAGTGAACCCAAGTCCAGAGTAGGGAGACTTAAGGAAGACGGCTACACCGGAACTAAGCTGCCAGCAAGTGTAGGGGAGGGTTTCCCAGATGGATGGCACTCAGAACCTGCGAGCAGTAGGAGTTGAATGTGATTCGGTTTCCAAACGACTCCAGCACGTTGTTTAAAGGGAGAAAGAAATAACCGGCTCTTACGCTTGCCAACTATTTGAAGAATTTATGTTTCTATTTTCTTTCCCACTAATTGACTACTTCCTTCAGAATCCAGATATCAGAAGAATGGTGAGCTCTTTGACAGACTTGGCTCCCATTGCCCTCTACAGGGCTAGTACCAATCTACCTGTCTATCCTCAGCAAGCAAACCTACCCTTGGGACAAGATGGCCATCTGTCTATGGGCATCCGATGAGCATGTTTGCATTTAGCAATATTTTAACAGAAATTCCCATATAAAATTTTATTTGGAGTCACAGCACCGAATTCTTCTCCCTTTTTTTAGTAACTTGTTCCTTCTCTCAGTTTGTCTTTATGAACACTGTCAGATTTGACTAGCGCCTCTGGCACAAGTGCTCACTTTCAGTTCTCCATCCTACACGTTGATGCAAACACCATAACAGGTCCGCTTGTCCGCTGTCTCTCCATGTAGCCATCTTTCTGTCCCTTCATCTGTCTGTTCACTCACCCACTCATTCCATCGCTTTCAGTCTTCCAGCGCCTACTGCTTACATGGTCAGAAGGCCCAGTAAGTTATTTGTCATAAAAGATTTAGTGAATGAGTAGAGGGTTGTATTACTTTCCCCATGGATGTATCAAAAGACTTGAAAGAAACAGTTCAAGGAAGAAGGCTCATCCTTTGAGATGATAAGGTCCATCAAGGAAGGCCAGCATGGTGGCTGGAGTTCCCTCTGTGGCAGCAGGAGCTGTACCTATTTTGTTACATCTCAGAGACTAGAAAGTAGAGAGGACTTGGCTGGCACCAGGCCTGTAAGATCTGCCGTAGCGATGCCCGTCCTCCAGGCAGGCCCCAACTCCTAAAGGTCCCACAGTTTTCCAAAGAGTACTGCCAGCTGGGGACCAAGTGCTCAAACATCAGCTCGTTGGAGATACTTCATATCCAAACCATAATAGATGTGGAGTATCATGAGCATGTACTTTTATTCTATATCTGTTAGTGGCCAATGTTATTGATTATCAGAGCCTGTTATGAAAGTAGTGATACCTACGTCTAAGGATTGCTGTGAACACTAATCCAAATGAGGCATGTAAAGTAGACAGGACAAAGCACCCAAATGCTAGTTCCTCCCCCTCCCTGTTTACCTTATGTATCTTCATATATTAACACATGAATATTTTTGTCTCATTCTCTGGCTTTGGTGGGGCCATGTCTTTTCTATAATTGAGTCTTTCTCACTTACCGCTGAGATTCATCACTATTTTGACCCCAGGTCTTTGTTCGTGGGAACTGTTCTCCATGAATTATCTTCTGATTTGTTCATGAAGAAAACTGAACTAATTTCTTGAATCAAATCTCACCGCTGAAGTTTTCTTTCTTCCAATAGCCCTCACTGAATCTGCCCAAATTTAAACTTTTACCAGTTTGTATTATTGAAAACCTTTATTTTCAGGTATGGAAAAATGGGAATTGCATTTTGGAGCACATCGCTGCTTGCTGATATACTTGTATTTTTTAAAGGAGCTATTGTCCTTACAGTCCAGGAGATGTGTTTTGCCAAGTTTGTTTGACTAGGAAGGCTAGAAGGGAAAGCTTTAACTCAATCCCTCTGATTCCACACTGCTTGCCTATTTTGACTCAGGTTCTATCCCCTACTCCATAATAATCAACGTTTTCAGACAGTTTTATTTTTTCACTAATTAATTAATTTTTATGTGTGTGTTTGTATATGTATCCACATGTATGAAATGAGGGGGTGCTCTCAGAAAGCACAAGAGGATCCCCTGGAGCTGGAGTCCCTTGTGAAATACCCAACGTGGGTGCTGGGAACTCAACTCAGGTCTGCTGGAAGGGCGGCAAGTGCTCTCCATCACTGAGCCATCTCTCCAGTCCCAATGACAATTTTTCAAAACAAATTTAAAAGTCACACTAGGTTCCATTAATGAATTATATTAAGAGACAAGGATGATGTTTAATTTAGTTGCACATTGTTTTAAATGCCCCAGTGTAATAATGTGAGATTGCTAATGGAATGAGCACATAGTAAGTGATCAATTAGGAGATATTAAAAACACAAAGAAAACCTGGTGTGCTTTTGTACTCCTTTAATCCCTGTAGATTTCTGTGAGTTCTAGACTTGGTCAACACAGTGAGAACTGATTTCAAAAATAAACACACAAACAAAAATAAACAAATACTGCTGTGGTGGTTTGAATGAGAATGACCTCTGTAGGCTCATACATCTGAATGTTTGGTTCCTAGTTAATGGGCTGTTCAGGAAGGATTAAGAGGTGGGACCTTTTCGAAGAAGGTGTGTCACTGGGTGTGGGCTTTGAGGTTTCAAACATGCACACCAGGCACAGTCTTATATTCTCTCCCCCCCCCACTTTGTGCCTGCTGATCAGGATGTATGCCCTCAGCTACTGCCCCAGCACCATGCCTGCCTGCCTCTTGCCATGTTCCCTGGTCACAAACTCAGCATCTGAAACTGTAAGTAAGGCCTCCAATTAAATGCTTCCTTTCCAGGGTAAGGTTCATTTTAGCTTTCTTTTACTTTGGCAAGGAAATCTGCAATAAGGAAGGAATTATTGTTACTATTGTGACTACTTAAATTCTAATTATGGAAAAGACCCCACGCATTCTAAGGTCTGGACTATTTCATGAAAATCCTTGGCCTGATGCTCATGGCCAGCAGGCTGCCAGTCCACTTATTTATCGTTCCACGGCTCTAGTAACCCTGCAAAAGTTAAATTTGTTTTATTTATAAGTTGGAAGGGCCTTCACCCATGAGGAGTGCTGAATAAATAGACTTTCACCATTATTCTCCATGGAGGTTGGGAAGGAACCACTCATGAGGAAAGCCCGCAGGGTATAGAGTGTCAGAATGAAGTATGGCCCTTTGTTCAGAATCAGAAGAGTTAAGCACTCAACCCACAAAATACCAGCTGAAGCTCATTTCACCAAGCAGGGGAGAAGAGACTAGTAGAAGAAATATCAGAGACATAGAAAATGCCCAGGGTGGAATCTCACCAGGTTAGATAGAAGCAAGTTCCCTGGCAATGCTCTAGATCATATTTTTAACCCATAGACCCAGGAGCGATGGTTCAGGACACCACAGGGAAGACTTGCAACTTAAGAAAATTAATATAATAGAGTGCAGCTGTGTGGGCAAGGCAGAACAGTCTGACGCTTGGAAGGTGTCTCTGTCACTGGTGTGTACTTGAGAGTGAGAAGAATATGGCTTCGAGTCTTGAATGAAAGGAGTTCAGAGATCAGTGTCATTAAATCACATTATCAATTAAGCTATCAGATCAGATTTTTAAATCTGTTTCACTCTGGAGCAAAGCAACTTGATTAATCTCTTTAATAAAACCCAAAATTATATGCTGCCCTTGATGCAAGAGTGGGTTGTTAATTTACCATAAGCTCTGAGGGCTCTTCCAAGAGAGAAATGTCTTTGTTGTTGCTGCTCTGACCATGTGAACTTGCATGGTGTCCCTTCTGATTAAGGGCATTTATTCCGTCAGAGAGAGGCCTGAGGCTGAAGGCAGAGGTGGGGCGTGGGGACAGAACAAACTGCCTGGCTCTCATGGGGATCCATGGTATATTGTCTTGATCTTCCAATCCAATGTGCTAAGCACTGAGCTCAGTGGAGGTGCCTGCCCTGCAGATAAGTGCTGGTCACTCCACGAAAGGGCAGGGAGGACATACAGATGTCCTGTTTAAAACACGGTGCCCTTAAGATAAGTGAGGTTTCATTCCAAGCAAGGTGTGGAACCTCCTGAGGAGAAGCCTTGCCCAGTCATAAGCTATTCATGGAAGCTCTAAGGTTTCTAGAACTAACTGCTTTTAGTCCTCCCGTCTCATGCTCAACTGTCTATTGACCCTGATAGCTCTAGTCTGGAATCTACCTTCAATGTATTTTTATTGCACTCACTTTTTTGAGGTCATAAAGATTGGATGTAGTTTGTTTGATACTTCATGATCTTGGCTTAGCCTGACTCTACTTCCCCCAGAGAACATCAGTATCCATATCAGCTTTCCCCGGAGAACATCAGTATCAGGCCTACTCATGTATCTGATCCTCATTCCCCAATCCCACCCTCAGTCTTGACTTTGTTCTTACTGGGAAAACACTGACAGCTCAGAGCAGTTCCACTCTATGCCACAAAACCAAGGTATAGAGTAAGGGACCACAAAGACTCCCCCAGTGAAGTCAGCAGGGCTGTAGGGAGAAGGAATTGGATTCACCATCTTTAATAATTAAGCACCAGGAGGCTGGCCCTCACTTTAACTCTTCAATAAATGACCACAGTCATTCCATAACAAACCCCGGTAGTGCCTATATCCTTAAAGAAGTCACCAATGCCTTTCCCCATCAACCAATATGATGTAAGTGAATATTAAATGCTTTGGTAGAGTTGAGTTTGAATCTTGGTTCTATTGTGTCCCTATAACCAGATAACAGATTAACTTTTCAAGACTCAGTTTCCTCTTCTATAAAGTAGGAACAATCATATTTATTTATTTTTCCATCATTGTGAAGATCAAAAGGGATAAAGAACATAAGTACAGGGCACTGTGGATGATACACACTAAATAGGATTAATTGGTGTCCATTCTATTAGCTCTTATAATTTCTGGCAAGATAAACTTAATGTCTCGATTCTGGTAAAAACAGCATAATGGAAGCAGCTAATTTCTTGAGCAACATGCCGTGGGTTTCCTTATGTACTAGACTGGCTGTTTGGTGTTGTAAGCCACACACACTGGCTTCCTGCCTGAACTTTTAATCTTGTCCCCATCTCAATTTAAAGAGGGTGAGAAAGCAGAGACATCAATCGTTTCCTTGTCCAGGACAACAGCCCTTTCCTTCTTCTTCAGCTCTCTCCTGGTGAGAGAGCTCTTCATCCACCCAGTGCCAAGGGAGCAGGCTATGGCTGCATACCAATCACCCCATGGTGGGGAGGTTTCGTTCCTGCGTGGGAGCCAGGAGCAATTTCAGTGCATCTATGTCAGGCTGGGGTGAGCCCAACTCAGTCCTCCTACCCCTCATGGGGTTAAGTGCTTCACCACTCGCTGCACAGTTGTCCTGGATAGTGATGTAACCATGAAGATGGCAGTTGCCCAAGGTACTGGGACACAGACTTTATTGATTTGTTCTTCTAATGCATTAGGAGGAAACAGGAAACCTCAGGAAGGTCACAAACGACAATTGTGCATTGACTGGTACAGACATTTACTTCATTCAGGAAGGCACGACTCAAGAGGCCTCGCTATCAGGGAGAAAAGGGAACTGTAGACACGGGAGTCAAAAACCAAAGAGAATGAGCATTGGCTGAACCAGAAGAGATCAGAAGAGACAAGAGAACTCAAACTCAAACATGACGGGGGTGTCTTTTTCAGTTTTTGCTAAGACCAAGTACCCAGTCAATATTCCTTAACAATTGAGTTAGGAAGCAAAGCCAGGGTATGGTGAGCCCTCTGATCTTTGCTCTCTTGATTCTCTATACAGCCTTGGGGCATTCTCCCTTCTGATTCACCGAATCTGTTCTCCTGATCTTTCAAGCCAAGGATATCAGAGTCCATCTAAGGTACCATGCCCAGTTTCCTCTCTCTTGTGTTGCTTGTAATCCCTGACCCCTGCAGACAGCACTGTTGCGTCTGTCTTTCCTTCCATACCTGTGATCTGGATGCTGGCTGGGCTCCTCTGCTCATCAGTCTTCTCTTCCTTGATGACTACAGAGGTGACATTAATTCAGGGCTCTGGTCATTTTGACACCAACCAGTTATCATTATCTGTGATAACTCTTTTAGCATCAACTCCCTAACATTACAAACTGTTCTTTATCTTCAAATAGATGGAACTACCTACAAAACCAAGCTATTTCTAAATGTTTGTTCTTGAACTAACTCAACAGTGATCTGCAGAGGTTCCCTGAGTCCTTCTGAAACCCTTCAGTCTGTAAAGTCAGGTCATTAATTCAGAACTCAGTGGAATATTCAACTTTGAATAGAAACCATTTTCATTATTAGGTAAAATAATGAATAACTAAAAAAAATAAAATCACAGACTATCATTGAGAGATAGCCTTCAAATTATACTTTTGTTTGGGCTTCTGTGAGCTTCATGAAGGTGTTTAATCTCTAGAACTGCTTGGAGCAGCTGTCTGAAGTGCCATCTTAGTAGTAGGCAAAGAAATAGAAAAATGGAAACTAGAAAATGGGATATCCAGCTGCAGACACAAGGTAAAACTTACACAGGAGCAGCATGGCAAATAAGCACAGGCATCTCTGGGGCTCGGATTTTGGCACAAGCTGCATGTCTCAATTCTGCAACTTACCCTTCCTATAACTTAGGCACAGGGATTAAGCCATGTGGCTCACTGACATTGTATATTTAAAAGGTATTCCTAATTAATGGGCGAAGGCTATGAAGATTAAACAGCAAGTGGGTTTTAGATAGTGAAGTACATAGTATATACTCAATAAAGAGACCCCCACTGACTTCTGGATTAATGATTTGGTTTGAATGGGGAACCAACTGGTTTAAAAGGGAACTTAGCATCTCTTAGCATCTTTAGCATTCAGTATTTTATTTCAGATGCAGATATACTAAGTGAGGATCACAAGAATGAAATTGTATTCTGTAGGCCATCCCCTAATCACTGCGGGGGCCAAGAAGGACCTCTTGTACTTCCTGGTTTCAGAGTCCCCTCTCTTGGCCACATTATTGTAAACAGTTTTTTAGAATGAGAAATCAGCAGTGTGACTTTAATAAGCTAAAAAAAAATCACTGAACTGTAGAGTCTCTGGGGAAATGGAGATTGGAGAGTGGAGATAGAAATGTGCTAATATAATAGATTCCTGCATCGATCCAGGGAGCAGTGCCGAGGAGCAGAAGATTAGCAGGATTTGTAAAGTTGTTATTAGTATTTGCCAAAGATGTTTGCCATTACCCATGTTCTTCCTGGGAATGTTGTCCTTTGCATAAGATATTACACAAAAGAATCCTTCCTCTCTTCCCCTGGAAAATTATTAATCTCCACTCTGAGCATCGTGCCATAGTTATGGAGTACCAAGATAGTTGACACAAAGCAAGATGTCACACTTCATGTTTGAGTTGTAGATGGAAGACTATAAGATAATGGGTCCGAAGCTAAAACTTGGGGCAAATCTTGAATGAGCTCTGAGCACCACGGAGGAGTCTTGACTTCAGTCTTGCCTTCCATGTATGAAGTTATTCAGGGCAGCGAGTCACTCACTTTGGGCCTGATATGATGTGAACATTTGTCACTTGGTACTCAGGAACACAAAGAGATCCAGCCATGGGATGAGATGAATACCATATATTTTCAGGGAAAATGTCTATGTGTGTCTGAGCTTTTTCTTGGGGAGAATGTTTTTTGCTTTATTTTCAAAGGGTCAACGACATAAAATGGCTAAGGTCAAGTACTACTGGAGGTGGTCAGGAAAGAAGATAATTAAAGGAGGATGCATGGGCATTGATGAAAATAGTCAAAAATGAGGATAGCTAAGGTAGCAGCACCGTGGGGCTGGAGCTGGCAGTTTTAGAGGGTATTGAGGAGCTAGGAAGAATAGTAGGAGTTGACTATCAAGTGTGGAGAGAGGAAGGGTGGAAACAGAGAAAGGATAGATAGATAGATAGATAGATAGATAGATAGAT
>LOJH01062869.1:0-10801 GCA_001685095.1 Ellobius talpinus
TCACAGAGATCTGCTTGCCTCTGCCTCCCGAGTGCTGGGATTAAAGGCGTGTGCTACCACCGCTCAGCTATTTTTATTATTGATTTAAAATTTGCCTTATAAAATTTTTGCTTACTTATATCTTTTTTTGTAATTAGATTACAGCAGGAATTAAGGTCTTGCAAAATACGATAGTACAACAGGATAAACGACTGGCCAAAGCCGTGGTTGGTGATGGTTCCTTTCATATCACCTTGCTGGTGATGCAGTTATTAAATGAAGATGAAGTAAACATGTGAGTAATGTGTCTTTCTTGAATATTATTTTCCAAATTATTACTCTACTGTGAGTAAATATAGACGAGCCCAAGGAGGCTTTGAGATTCTAAAGAAATGTTCTTTATCCTGATTATCCTGATTGATAGTCATTGTACAGAGGTTTTTTTTTTCCTTTTTATTTTATGTAACATAGGCTAGCCTCAAACTTGATGTGTCAAATGTGGTCTTGGACTTGTGATTCTCTGGCCTCAGCTGCCTCAGTGCTGAGGTTTCAGACACATTCCACTATAGTCTTTTTACATTTCTATTTTTTCGAGACAAATGTAGCCTTGACTGCCCTGGAGCTTGCCCTATAGAGAGATCCACCTGCCTCTGGTCCCTGCCCCAGTGCTAGGGCTAAGGTGTACACTACACTGCCCTGCTTGTATAAATATTCTTTCTTTCTTTAATTTTTAATTTATTTTTTTATTGTTTTTGTATAAATATTCTTAATTCGGATTTTTTCACTTCATTGTTATCAGTGGTATTCCTTGGTTACACAGATGTGTTGCCTATGTTAATTATGCAAGCTACTCTGGAGTCTGATTCTAGAGTCTAGATTGAGATTCTAGGTGATGATTCTGAAACTATAGAATAACCACCTTTTATTAGCAGTCTGACTTAAACTTGCTGCCCCAGTAAATAGTGCTAACACCAAGACAGAGCCCTTAGCATGTTGCCCAGCATGTAGTAGGCACTTACTCTTAGCTGTCTGTCATCAGAGCTGTCATTTTCGTGGGGTGAGGTGGACAATTTCCACTTCAGCTTGCCTTGGTCATTCCTAGTGCCATGGAACTCCATTCCACACCTCCTATCCCCAGCTTTCCCCACTCCCTAAAGGTTGACTAGAAGTTACTGATTACAAGAGTTCAGAATTCCTTGCTGTCTCCTATGGAGTTTGGAGGCCTTAAATTCAAGCTTGGGCTCTTTGTAAACAAAAGCAGGGAGGAACTGCAGATTATTTGTGTCTCTGCCTTGGCCCAGATGGCTCCTGGGGGAATGAAAAGCAAGGCTTGGGTTGGGAAGAGAGTGAGAAAAAGATAGACTAAGAGAGGGAAAACAAACATAGCAGCCGTTCGCAACTGGCCACAGATGATGACTCTTGACCCTCCCACGGAAAGCCAGCAGGCTTCAAGGACAGAGGGAAACAGAGATTTTATTTGTTTTAGTTCACCTTATCACTCTACCAATCATGTAAAACAAGTGCTTTGATGGTTTTCAGAGAAGACAAACCAAGGAGGGGAGGGATAGGTGAGGAAGAGGAGTCTCAGCTTGTGTGATGAATCAGGGTCCTCTAAAAGCAGAACAGGTGGGGTGTGTCTTCTCTGTCCATGTATTTGTATCTGTATATGTAGAGGTTTATTTGCAGAGTTGGCTATGGCCCTGAATACAGTTAGGGGCATTGGACTTAGGATGTGGGTGTGGAGGTACAGGGAGAAATGCTGGCATCTACAGAGTGCTTCTGCAGTTCTGTGTTGTCATCAGAACATGACCGTGAAATACGTGCATGGAATTGGCACAGAGCCGTGTGGAGATTAATTTAGAAATATGAAAGTGCTATAAAAATCTATTTTTCACCTATTTGTTTGGGGAACAGGATAATTCAATGGTAGTTTTGTTGGAAGGAAGTTTGAAAACCCTCTCCATACTGCCCATGCTCATTTCTTTCTTAGTAACCGCTGCCCTCTAGTGAATTTAAGGTTTTTCATAAGAAGGTGTATCCACCAGAATGTTTTTCAAGATGTAATTGATTATAAATTTAAAACCAGGAAAAACTTGATAATGTCTAGGTCAAAATATAAAGAGAAATAAAGATTTGAAACACAAAATGGTCTTAAGTGAACGTAGACTAAACAGCTGTAACAGGCATTTAGTTTTAGTTGGCAAGTACAATTAAACTTATACTTTATTTGAGTCCAAGTACAGTAAATCATTTTAATAAAGACATTGTATTTTAAGAGATAATGCCTGATTAAGTTTTTGTAGAATCCATTGGGAACAGTAAGTCCTATTTGAGTAACAATTAGTACTTCTATTTTTAAAAATCCGAGACTTGGGCTGGGGACATGGTTTAGCTGGTAGAATGCTTACCTACTCTGTTAAACGCAGACCAGGTGCCTGCCTGTCATCCTGATACCTGGGAGGTGGTGGCAGGGTGGCCAGAAGTTCAGAGTCATTCTTCTCCACATGAGAGCCTGCCTCAAAATGCTACCCCCAGAAACAAACCAAAACAATCACAGTTTTGAACACTCTGCACAACCTAACAAAGCTCTTTTGTGTGGTAAGTTGTTCTGGAATGTATCATTATTTAAAAAAATTAGTAAAAAATGGAGTTTTTTTGAGTTGTAGCCCTCTTTTTTCCTGAGATCCTGGAGGTTGAATCTAGGACCTCATACACAGCAGGCAGGTGCTCTACAGCTGAGTGGCCCCAGCACTTGGAGTTATACAGGTAAATTTTTTCGGTCAGCACTTTCTTTTTGTTTGTTTTAATTTTTATTTTTTTACTTACAGTACTCTAGGTCTTATGTGGTCCAGGTTGGCTTCACATTTGCAGTCCTCCAGTGAGTCTGCAGAGTGCTTTGTTTACAGGCATGCACTATCACATTTTAGAAGTTTCTTGATGATTAATGAAACAGTATTGTTTTAGGGTTTCCATTGCTGTGAAGAGACACCATGACCACAGCAACACTTAAAAAGGAAAATACTTAATTGGGACTGGCTTATAATTTCAGAGGTTTAGTCCATTATTATCATGGCAGGAAATATGTGGCATGCAGACAGAAATGGTGCTGGAAAAGGAGCTGAGAGTTACATCTTGATCAGCAGGAAACAGGAAGTGGTCTGAGACACTGGGCATGGCTTGTGCATATGAGACCTCAAAGCCCACCTTCACAGTGACACACTTACTCCAACAAAGCCACACTTATTTCAACAAGGCCACACCTCCTAATAGTGTCACTCCCTGTGGACCAAGCATTCACACATATGAGTCTGTGGGGGCCATTCCTATTCAAACCACCACAAGTATCTACTTTTATATCTTTAATAGTAATTATAATTAGGGAAAGACTTATTCACCTCTTCTATAGTTATTTAAGAATTAGTATTGGTTTTAACCACAGGTTAAATCTGAAAGATATTTTGAACTTTGAAATAATGAATATATATATATATTTTGAACTTTGAAATTATATATATATAATTTATCTTTTAAAAACTAGATTTGTTTCTTATTTGGTTTTATCTATTACTTACCATGTTGTTGAAAAATATTGTCTCTTACTAGTGGTACTGATGCACTTTTGGAATTGAAGCCATTCATCGAGGAAATCCTTCAAGGGAGGCACCTGATTTTGCCCTTCCAAGGGGTTGACACTTTTCGAAGTCAGGTTGGCTTTGTGAAGTTAGCAGATGGAGATCATGTTAATACCCTTACGGAGATAGCAGGTAAGACAGACAGCACTGTACTCAGGAAATCTCTGGTGTGTTTTTCCAGTGGTTGTCATAGAGATTTGGTGTCCTTGAATTTGGAGAGCCAGTATAACCTCTCTTTGCACATGAACAGCTTTGGGTTGGTTATTTAAGTAGCGGCTAAAAGTGGGGTAAGTTCTCTTGAGGACATTGTTAATTCTGGAGCTTTCCAGAGAAGACACTAGACTGGCGTCAAGAATGAACTGTAAGTCCAAAGGGTCCCTTTGTTTTTCATGATATTTGAGATATAATTGATAAGTATTGAAATGGATAAATATTGAACAAATGAGTGACCATCACTGTGGGAATTGTCATCTCTATTACAGAGAGCCAATCAATGGATCAGCCATATTTTCACTTCTGTAGCTCCCTTCTCCACTTTGGCTATTATTTGCTGAGGAGGCTATTAATTTGACACTCCTGAGTGTCGAAGGCTTCACATTTATTGGAGGGTGGGTGAATTTTGAGTTTGATTAATAGATAATAGGTTGGTGTTAGCCTGCAAACTACAAACAGTGCCTGTGATGTGACCTTGTGCCATCGTATTGTAGGGCCACTCATCCTTGGTCCAAACACACTTTCAGTGTTTGGTCTGTGCTTGGTTTACTTTTGTCTTTGAGGTTTTTTTTAAATATCCTTATGCTTTTCTTCTTCCCTCTTTTCTTTCCTCTCCTTCTTAACTGCTCTACTTACTTTGTTCCCTCTCCTTTTAACTATCTATTTAAGAAATAATTTAGTAACTGAACATCTAGTGCCAAAATGAAAGCTCAGGTGTCAATGAACTGTTGTTGTCTTTACAGTCTCTCCCTTGCTCTGCCTCCATTTAATTTGGCTCATCCTGAAGTTGGTGTCTGTTATTTCCTTGTATTCTCTCTAAATATATACATATTTATTTAGGTTGATTTTAGCATGGTAAAAAGAATACCAAGTTGTCTGTGACCTTTTAGGATATTCTTTCATTCTTCATGTTATATGACCTCTGTGTCTTAATAGTTTCATATTCAAAAGCGCACTGTTAGTGGAAGGATGGGTAGAGTGGGAACCAGTTTTCACTGTTGGTTTTTCTTTTGTGTTTTAAAGTATTTAAGATTAGTATTCTGTGATGGCCGTGTTTTCAGAGGATTTCTCACCATTCAGTTATCTGTTAAAGGAGAAAGGCGTTAGCTGCACTGCCATTAGTACCGTCTAGTATAGCCTAAGTTCGTTTAGTGCTATCCGTTCAGGTGTCTTAAGCAAAGAGCTGTTTATTTTTCAGTAAAAGATTTCTATTATGTTCTTGGAAAATATCTTACATAAGAATTTTATCGGAGTTATGAATATAAAATTTGCTACTGATGTTACTGGTCAAACAGCCACATTCATCTTACTAAGGTTTTGATAAATTTATATTCTCTAAATTTATTTCTTTTGAATAATGTCAGGCTCAAGGAATTGTACTTTAGTGGGAACTTCAAGCACCAAGCAGGTGCCTGGGATAGTAAACGGAAATGAAATTCTTGTTTTTCTGAGAAGCGGTCTTAAACAGGAACAAATGGGTGAGCCGGTGTGATGGGACATAGTAATGTCTGTGCCGAGAGGTGGGTGCAGTGCTGAGGGCACATAGGAGCAGCTTATGGAGTGAGGATGTTTTCACAGGAGCCATATAGCACTGAGCTCAGGTTTGAAGGTACTCAAAAGGCATTCTGGTTAAGCAAAGTGGAGGAGGGCGTTCCAGGCAGAGGAAGAATATGTGCAAAGAAATCAAGATATGTTTAGGGACTCTCAAGTAGTTCAGTTTTTATCTCTAAGTTTATTGTTATTTTCTGTATGTGGGGCATGTGTGTGTGTCTGTCTGTCTCTATCGGGGTGTGGGACTGCTTGTGCCATGCCACATGTGTGGAGGTCAAAGGACAGCTTTGTGGAGTCGCTTTTCTCCTCACTTTTACATGGGCTCTGGGAATTGAATCAGGCCACCAGCAAGGGCCTTCCTGCCTAAGCCATTCCCCAAGCCTGTAGTTCAGTTTTATCTGAGTTTAAATTGCAAACCTAGGACTATGGGTAGAAGGAGATTCATATAATAAGGGAACAAAGAAAGTGAAACAATAATTGTAGAAGGTGGTGCAAGTTTTAAATAGTGGTTAAGGGAAGGAGAGGGGATTTTATGAAGCAGTGTGTGATGGGATGGCAGATCAGTGCAGGCGTGTTTAGGATGGATTCCAGGGGCTCATAGTTTCTTACTTTCTTGGGTACTTTTCTGAGCATGGAATGTAGTGAGGAAGCTGAATTAATGTATACTTGACCCTTACACGCAGATATATTGAAGGACCAAGAGTACACGGACACTGGCAAGAGAGAGCTGGACACAGCTGATGGTGTGTTTCCTAATTTCTGTTAGCATATGAAATAAAGGGGGATGGGATTGGTGTGCGTGCTGAGCAGTGTCTGATGCTGTGCGATCCGATAGTGGAAGAACCGGGCAAGAGGGCTGAAGATTAGTGTTAAGCCTACGAGTGAGCGGATCTCTGTGAGTTCGAAGCCAGCCTGGTCTATAAGAGCTAGTTCCCGGACAGGCTCCAAAGCTACAGAGAAACCCTTTCTCCAAAAAACAAAACAAAAATGAAAATGAAAACAAAAATAAACAAAAACCAGACAAACAAAAAAAGAAGCCTGCAAATGAGAAAGCTGTAAGGGTTATTGATATCCAGAAAACACTATATTGCATTTTGAGAATTCAGGGGAGTTGTTCTTAACAGAGGCTAATGGAATGTTCTTTCTTTACTTTCACGAAGAGGAGCAAGTGATAGAAATTCAAAGACAAAAAATGTTTAAAGCTCACTGTAGAGTTCAGTAAGGTTACTAGATAAAGTATTAGTATGAAAATATGGTAGATAATTGAGGTCAGTAAGATGGTCCCGTGGGTAAAAAGGCACTTGCTATCAAGCCTGAGTTGGAGCCTCTTAGCTCACATGGTGGGGGAGAACTGATTCCTTAAAGTTGTCCTGTGACCTCCATAATCACTGTGCATGTGGTTACATTTAATGGTTACATTTAATTACCTAATTTTCTAATAGGCCATCATTTATAAGTAAAAAGATCATAAGAATGCAAACGGCCTACCCAAGGATGTGCTAGTCTTTTGTGGAGAGAATATTTTAACTATATCTTTGCTAGGTGCATTTATCAAATGCTTTTCTCGTTTTCTTTCCTTTTACTTTTCATTTGTTATGAGAGAATCTCTTCCACTCCGTCAGAAATACATTCTAGTCTAAGCCAGACCATCAGCAAATTGCCTGCTTGCGTACGTTATATCGTGTTTCTGTGGAAGTGATGTGGCAAAGTTACTTTCAAATGTTTTGCCTTCTTTTTAAGACTTTGTAAGTTCATGATTTATAGAAAGTTTATGTATTTAAAAGTAAATCTTAAATAACCTGAAAAGCAGACTGTAAAAGTTTATTTTTATTTTTTTTCTACGTTCTTGTTTTAAGACAAAGTCTCATGCAGTCCAGACTGGCCTCGTACTTACTATGTAGTTGAGAATGACCTTGAACAACTTATTATCCTGACTTTATATGCACCACCATGCCTGGGGTATGAAGATTGAATCTAGGGCTTTGTGTGTGCTAGTCAAATTCTCTACTAACAGAGCTATAGCCCCATCCCAATGATTTATTTTTTAATTTCAGTATCATAGCTGTTTTCTTTTAACCTTTTTTTATTTTTAAAGAATAGGCTTCTTGTTTTTTGCTTTTTGTATCCTTTTTTAAATTCTTACTCCATATGCATTGGTGTTTTGCTTGCATGTATGTCTATGTGAGGATGTTGGATCCCCTAGAACCTGAAATATAGACCATTATGAGCTGCCATGTGTGTGCTGGGAATTAAACCCTGGTCCTCCAGAAGAATAGTCAGTGCTCTTAACTGCTGAGTCACCTCTCTGACCCCAACAGATGGTTGTGACGTGATGATATTGGACGGTTAACTTGTGCTTCGTAAGATAGAAAGGCTTTGCTGGCAGAAGGCTGGGAAGTGTTAACTTCATTCAGAGTAGAGGACACTTCATTGTCTGTCTTGTTTTAGTCTTTGTCTCATTTTCCTTATTTTCTTATCATTTACCATGCTATACAGTTCTTTGGCATCATCTTAAGTCCTGCTCTGGGGTCAGGTAAATTGAAGTACATATAAGCAGCCATTCAGACAATAACATTTAGAAGCCAAGTAGGATGGAAAAAGCATTAGCTTGGAGGGCAGATCATTCCAGAATCGATGCCCACGGTTAACAAACCTAATCTATTTTGTTCTGACTACTCAGAGAAAATGCTAGACTTAAATCTTTTCTTTTGTAATATAAATATCACTGAAACATTTCTAATTAGTCATTCAGTCATTGTCCTTTTAAATAATTCAATGGGTGCTTGCAACATTAAGAATTCCATTCATTCTCTACAAATCTTCTCACAAAAATATTTTCCAGCATTGGTGAAAGCTCCATTGTGTGGTGAAAAATGTGGACTCTCACCAGCTTTAATGGGAACAGGAACCAATGGATAGTCTTTTGTCATTTTAGCAAAGGCCACTGCCCTGGTGTTTCCTTTCTTTCTTCCAGATTCATTAGAGACTCCTGCTTAGAAACATTTATATTCTGAAAATTTCAGTGAAACATTACAAAAAATGAAAGATGTAGGGGAAATATCAGTGCATGGTAAACTTAACTTTTAACTTGTTATGTGAGTATTGTATTGTTGCTTTTGTTTATAGTTTTCACATATACTTATAAGAAATCTAGATTTTTTTAATAGTCATGAGAGATTTTCATTTATCTACACATTGAAGCACAGATTTTTGATTATTTATGTTGTTTTTTTGGGAAAAGAATTTGTTCTGTATCCCCTACTGGCTTGATACTATATCTCCCAGGCTGATCTTGAACTCGAAGCAATCCTCGTGCCTTAGCTTCCCAATTGCTAACATTATATGTATATACCACAGTGCCAGTTGTTAAGGATGAAGCAGTGCACTGAGAACTCCAGGCGCTGGAGTTTAGTTGGTTCCTCCATTAATGGTAGTGTTCATGTAGGCAGAGTATAGTCATCTTTTCAGTATTTCATTATATTCATTGGATTATTTTTTGATACTGAGAATTGAATGCAAGGCCTTGGAAATTTTTTTTTGGCCTTGGGAATTCTTAGTATATATTCTATTATCGAGTTCCATTCTAGATTTAGCTTTAAAAGAATTTTCAGGATCAGATTATATAAGTCTAACAGTATCACTACCAGGATCTCTCTCTGGTCTCCCTTCAGTTCCTTGATCTTTGAAAGGAGCCAAGGAAGACACACAGGTAGGTAAGACTTCTCACAGAGTAATGTGAAGCCCTCTGAAGATGAGAGTGGGCAGTGGCCAAAGGGATTGCTGTCCTGTCTGCACATTCAGCGGTTTCTAAGGTCTCTGCACCAGCCAGCTTTCCGGCTGATTTTCCTGTCTAGGTGATTGACTCTTTTAGGTAGAGTCAATGGTACATCCTTCTTTTTATCAGATAAAAAGTGCCAGATAGTACCCTTATAAGGATTAGGGCTCATAATACCATCTTTAGATAGTTATCCATGACCTTCAGGGCAGTTCAGGATATCCTAATTCCTCCCAGGGCCAGAGATATGACTCAGGTCTCATTTTTCTAACAGTAATGGGGTCCTAAAGTTCTAGCCTGCAAATATCTGACTAGCTACTTAATAGTATCAGTGCAGTAATTTAATATTTTTATATTATATCATAACTGCTTGTTCAAATTGTACCTTCTAACTTTCAGAAGAATATGTTTCATCTATCAGGATACCATTAAAAACTTTGTTATAAACTGTATGTGTATATGTGTGTGTATGTGTGTGTATGCCTACATAGGAATATTAAATTTTCTTTGTTCAGAACAATGGAGGTAGAGCTGGTCAGACTTAATAAAAGCAGGAGAATTTGGAAAGGGTATAAATAGTGCAATTTATCTAATTTTAATCGAGAAGAGTTTTAGTGCTTAAGATAAATTCTTAAAAAATTGCAGTTATTATAAAAAGGAAATACCTTTAGATGCTACTATTTGTACTTATTACTAAAGATTTTTAGAATAAAAAAATTAAGAAACTGAGTGCAAGCCTGACTCCAGTATTAGGGAGACTGTGTCTGAGGGCTTGAGTTAGAAGCCTGGTCAACACAGTGGGACCTTTTCCAAGAAAGAAGTAATTAAGAAATTTTAGTGTATAAAATTGGGGAAAAGTCTTGTGTGCATTTAAACATAGAGTCTAAAGTAATGAGCTTTATCCCTTGATGGGATTTAGGATATTATGCCCTAAAATATTTTTTGTGTGAATATTCTTATGGTGTATACATGTGTGTATGGTGCGTGTGTGTGGGGGTGAGATTCCATGTCCTGTCTTCTTTAGTTGTTTTTCACTTTGTTTTTTGAAGCAGGATCACTCATTGAACCTAGAACTCATTAATTCGGCCAGGCATGTTGGCCAGTGAGCTCTCTAGGGCTCTGCCTGTCTCTGCCAAGCCAGTGCTGGGGTTGCAGCTGTGTACTACCATGGCTGACTTTTTACATAGGTCCTAGGGATCTGAACTTGGGTCCTCCTTCTTGTGGAGCAGGCTTTTTACCCACTGAGCCATCTCTCCAGTTCATACCCTAAGACATTTTATTTATTTTAATGATTAATTTATTGATGGCGGAAGTTACAAAATAATCCCACACTAGTTCAGAATTATGTATAATAAAGGGTTATTTATTTAGGGGAGACTTACAGATCACTGTCCTAGATCATGGTCCTCTTCATGAACAGAGAACAGGAACCGACTCTAGCAGCCGGAAGTGAGAGCCAGAAGCAAGAGAGCAAGTGCATGCTTTACAGCTTCATTTATAGTATAAGAGACCATGCCCAAGTGGGCTGGTATCTTAAGGACTGTTGGCTGAAGGAGCTCCCACAGCACCTCTCCCTTTTGTTTAAATAACCCAACACAAACTGTATACACTAGGAACAGATATCAAGTATAAGATTAGAATTACAACCAGC
>LOJH01062870.1:0-10801 GCA_001685095.1 Ellobius talpinus
GACGAAAGCAGGCCCGCTCCCCTATCACTACATGCTCTCCCTTATCACTACACTCATGAGCCTCTGCCCCTAGCTAAGCTGCTATTGATAGTTGATGGCTGCCAGGGGAGGGAGAATAAGTTTTCTTTAAAGGTTTGGCCCTTGTTAGATAAATTGGAACCTGATGGATTGTCCCACAGCCCTGCAGATATACAGAACACAAATTGGACTCAGTGTGTTATAATATACATGAAAAGAGGACATAGAGTTGGAAGGGGATTAGGGGTGTATCTGGAAGACTTATAGGGAAGAGAGAGTAGGTAAATATGACCCAAATCCACTGTATGCATGAAATTCCCAAAACATTAAAATTATACTTGCAAAATAAAACTGCAAAAGTCAGTTTCTACTTATTTATCACTCATCTTAATGAGTTTCCTACATACTTGTGTTTGGTCAGATTCTTCTATAGTTTTCATCTTAGAGAACAGGGGTTAAAAGACCAGAGTTGTTGCATTATTTTAGGTTTCCAGTGACTTTATCATTTCTTTTCAAGACATCATTGGAATATTTAATTCAAATAGACGCTCTATAGAAAGTGTGTCTTCACTTTATACCTAAACCATGCTGGTAAGCATCTCTGCTCTGGAAAAATGAGAGCACTTGATACATTGAGAGAAAGAAAGGTATCATTTAGTTCTTCTAGCAAATAAAAAGAGAGCAGAAAGAAGAAAGATGTTAAACCATTTCCTTCAGAAATTTCCATTGTAACAAAAATGGATGGTGAATCAAGGAATGATTAAGCCCAAAGCACACTGGCTCCTGGTGTTCGTTTATCTTGAATGGGAGTTTGACACATATTTCACTTTGAAAAATTATGATTTATGTCACTAGTTCATTTCTTTCTTTCTACTACCATCACCCAAGGCTACCTTCTGTTTGAGGGCAGACCCAGTACCAAACACCTGCGTGGCAGATACGGTCTCTGCTTCCCTTGGCTTGATCCATCTGTGGGATGAGTCTGTGTGCCAATGATGGTCATTCAAGTGGGACTAGAGTCCTAGAAATTTTTGAGAATCCAATAAACATTAAGTAAACATTTTTCCTCTTCTATCAGTCCTTCTCCAACCTAGTTCACATGACTCTCTCTTTTCTTTTGGACAGTAGTGACCTTGTATGTCAATGAAGCATACTTGAGTCAACCTCAACAAGACTCTGTAGGGTAATAAATTGGCAAAGTGGTTGGCAAATGCCTTGCTTAGATTTTTGTAATTACTTAGGTAATTGTTTGTGGATATTTTCTAAGATTTTGGTTAGCAGACGGTAAGTGATATTTTGATTCTGAAGCAACCCACAAGCTACTATATAAAACCACAAATACCAAAGAATTCCATTTGGAGTTCTAAATGCTTCTTCTGTAAGAAAATTATTTTCTTTTCGTCCTTTAAGGTAAACTGTTGTAGGCTGTAACACCACTACATATTTTTTGGTTTTATTTTTAAACTTCAATTACAAAAGTTTCAATATTTTTCTCTCCTTATAACCAATTATTAAGAAAAATATTGATGAGTTTATTAATTTATTAAAACATTGTGTATCTGTATGTATTGTACATGTACACACATCTGCTCATGCATGGGTGTGCATGTGTAGTACTGTGAATAGAACATAGTCTCATGCATGCTAGGTGAGAACTTTATGACCAAAGTACATTTGCAACATTTAGAATTAATTTAATGAAAAGGCAACTACCAAATCATTGAAATGTAACCAAATTGTTTCCATTTAACTAAACATCAATTTCATTTTACTTATACAAATTACATATAAAAATCAGATTTTAGATAAAAGAGACAATTACTGAGCATTTATGTGTAAAATAAATAAAATCATACTAACTTTTGAAGCTACAGTAGACAACTTCTAGGAGACAAAATAAATATGGAGACTTACCTGTGGGAAGCAAGATCTAATTACTAAACTGTTTTTAGGATTTTAATTACTTTGCTTGTTTGCATATTGCATTTTAATGTTGATTAATTTTTCTAGAAGGTTTTTCCTTAAACTGCTTGCCTGGGGTAATATAAGGTTTATCCAGAATTCTGAGTATTTTGATACTATGCAACTTTTAGTTTTTGAATACATTAAGAGGTTATTGAAATTTTCCTGAATCTCACTCTGATTGTAAATTCTCAATTTACACATGGGTACTAAATACAAATAAAGTAAATGGGAAATGGTTGAGTTGTAAAGAAGTTTTCCAAGGAATTAAAGGAAATGGAACTTACAAATGAATTGTATTTAGACGACTAAAATAGTTTTATAGAAGTAGGGAGGAGAAAGCAAGACAGACAGACACACACACACACACATACACAGAGAGAGAGAGAGAGGGAGAGAGAGAGATAGAGAGAGAGAGATCATTGGAAGATACAAAGCTTGAGAATAGATGAAGGTCTTTCATTCAAGAAAGGTTTCTCAGCTCTTGGTACTGAAACTCACTAAAGAATTTTTTGCAGGGCTATGGCATGATAGGGTTTCTCTTTTGGACAGGACACTCTACTGCCTAATGACAGTTGTAGGATAATGACTCAAGCAAGAGTTTGATAAATAATTATTGAAATCATAAGGAAAGGTTCCATGACTCATAACAATGGCAGAGGCAATGGGGATGGTGGGCAAAGTGTGGATAGAAGAAACAGAATTGTCAACCCACGAGGGAGATTTAGTTTTGTGTATTTTGAGTTTGAGGTAAAAGCATATGGCTAATAAGTATAGAAACCACATAAAGCCCTTAGTTCAAAATATAAGATCCTAAGTCTCCAAGGAGAGAAATCAGTGGAAGGGGAAGGGATAAGAAGGCAAATTATTGGGCCTTATTCAGATTAAATTGCTGACAGAAGAGAGTTGACTGATGGTATCTGGAGACTAAGAAAATTTAAGTGGAGATATAGACATTAAGGATTGGGAGAGGAATTCAAGAAATGGGAAGTAATTATGAAAATCATTAGATGAAATCTGGGTGATGTTTTATCAATATGATGGCATAGAATTACTAGTGCGTAAATTGTTTACCGCTGTGTACTAATAAATCACATCAAAATGTAGCAACTCAAAACAGTATGATTGTTTCTTCATAGTTTTTTTAGTGTTGGAAGTAAGAGCATGAGTTTTATATAAGTGTTCTTTAGATGGTTTCACCAGCAGGACAACTACTTCAGTTGAGAGTGATACGATACCAATTCACTTACAACTCCATACGCCAGTAGGCAGTTAGTTGCTCAAATCTTGGTGTAAGAGGCTCAGTTCTTCCACATGAAGAAGGAGCTAAATCACAGCCTCTGACTGACTTAATCTTCGCTAAGAAAATCAGAGTATTAAGGAAAGTAAATGCTTTTTAATGATTGAAGAACCCAAGTGGGTTAAGCAGACAAGAAGAGACTTGGAGTGGAAAGCAAAGCCAGTTGTCAGTCTGAATTTGACCGTGAATCACACCCCAAAGAGAAGTTGGTAACACACAAAAGGAGGGGCATAGTTCCTTCAACATTGGAGGAGATAAAAATAATTGTAATTCATGTCCATAAATTCATAACAGCAAATCCTCACACTAATTCTTATCTGTTACAACTTCAGCTTTTTTTGTTGAGGTCGGTTGGTAAATGCAGAGAAATCCATTTCAAGGAGCAGGTACAGGCATCGCAGAAGGAGGTTAACAGTTTACTGTAGTAGCATCCGGTGAGAGACAGAATGACTGGAACTACCTTCAGTTTGTATTTGAACACATTCCTATGTGTAAGTGATTTACAATGTATATCAATCAATACAAACCTTCTATCAGTTACAGAAATGACACGAAAAAATAGCATGTTAAGAATAATTTTGAAGTAGTAAATTCAGAAGTGGGAGAAGTTGGCCTTTGGAAGAAAATTGATGGGTCTATGCTATAATTCAGACAGAAAGTAGTAAGTTCTCAAATCAAGATATATATATATCTCAAAATGAAGTGTCACAGATGACGGTGAAGACAAGGTAAGCTGTGAAAGAGGGGGGTATGTTAATGGAGGAAAATTTGACAGTTTATGAGATTTTAGCCTAGGGTCTCAGATAAGTCACTTATCTGATTTCAGTTCATTACATTTATTTATATGTGTGTGTACCACATATAAATATACAAATGGGGAGGTCTGATCTTCCAGGAATGGGCTATCTTCTACCGTGTAGGTTACCTGGGGTCTCACTCAGATCATCAGGCTGAAGGTAAGTGTCCATACTCAGTGAGCCATCTCACAGGCCACACTTCATTGATTTCAGTGATGCATGTTCACTTCCACATTTTCTATTCTCCTCCCCCCAATCAACTAACATTAGCAATACAAAAATTTATTATATTTGTTCATCTGATAATGGGGTAGATTATAATATGGAGCTCTCATAAAAAGCAGGTTATTTGTATGTTCTTTCTGTTTCCCATGTGTTTACCTTTAAATATTTCCTTCAACACAAGAAGGTGGAGTCTTAGGACAACTTGAGAGTCATTTCTCTTTTTCCTCCCTATGGGATTCTGGGATTGAATTTAGGTCATCATCCTTGCTAGCAAGCACCTTTATCAACGGAGCCATTTCACTGGCCCATCATTTGGTTTTAAAATATGAATATGACTCATGAAAAGATATATGGGGAAAATAGCTGCTTCCTGAAACATACTCAAAGAAAGCAAATCAGTCCCCATGATACCTGTGGATTTGGAATTTGGTTCTTTGGGGTTTTTCAACATACATTATCCATTATCACTTAAACAAAGTTGAGTATTTTAGCTTAGCAAAAGATACAAGAATGTGTGGCTGAGATAGTTTTAATATATCTATATCTATATCTAGATATCTTTGGGAAAAAATAGAGATATCACTGGAGACTGAATACAAATGTCTAGAAACTCTTAAGTTTTAAATTTGTACTATATCTAAGTGTCAGTCATTTAAACTTTTATTTTCTGCAAGAAGGCTGTGTTGTTTCAAAGCAAGTCAAAATTATAAATAGCCAGCCTATGCTCCCAAACTGCTCTAAGGATGGCAGGAACTGAGTACTTAATTTATGGCTAATGTATGATTGGGTGTTAAATGTCAGTTAGAAGAGGCATTCTGAGACGATCTGATTAGCTTTTAGCACCCAGAGGTCTTTTCTCAGTGGAGTCTGTGCTCTGCAATTAGGAAACTGTCTGATAGGGCAAGTTTTTGATTCATGTAAGAGCAACAGACATAATGACAGAGGGCCGACTGAAGGAAAGAGTTTGGGATTCTGGTGAGTGGTAAACCCTTTCTTAAAGAAAAGTACTTATGGTAATGTGTAGCTTATCACATAATTTCTGTGAAGAATTTCTTCATTTTGTTTCTTTGCAAAACAGCGTTCTTGGGTATGCTAGACTGTTTTAAAATGTGTACTTGTAAGTGGATGTGTGTCTGAGCCTTGATCTGGGGTTACCCAAGGAATTCATCTGTGAGCACATTATGTCAAGCTGACAAGATTATGATTAGAATTAATTTTTATATAAATCCTTTTGATCTTTGCATGCACAATTATTAAGACTGATCCTAAGTTATTTAAAAATTACCATGCTATATTTCAACATTTAATAGGATATTATACATGCATATCTTCTAAATTGTAGAACTTTGTACTAAAAGGCCTGATAATTTCTTGTCCATCCATTTTTCAATCAATATTTGCAGGGGCATGCAGCCTATTCTTGAGGAGGACTGTAGGCCAAGCATGTGTGAGAATTGGGACTAGGGATGGAGTCCTGCATCTCTCCTGAAGGGTTTTTCTGGATCATTCCCATGCTTCACACATTATAGCTTTCCAAGGATACCTTCCTTTGAAAACATTTTCTATAAAGTATTTCATGGCATTGACTCTGAGTGTTGTTGCCTTTTTGACTCCAATGATTTACGACTGAAACAATTCTAGCCCAGGACTGTTCAAGGCCATGTCTCTAGTTGATGAAAGACACAAAATGTTGCTGGAAGCTGCTTGTTCGTTTCCTGCCTGCCCAGACTCAAAATAATCACAAAGAGACTATATTATTTGCAATACTGTTTGTCCAATAGCTTAAGTGTATTTTTAACTAGCTCTTACATCCTAAACTAATCCATCTCCATCAATCTGTGCATCACAATGAGGTCATGGCCTACTGGCAAAGTTCTAGTGGGCTCCAGCAGTGGTGTCCGTGTCCTGGGGTGGCACCATGACTTCTCCTTGTCTCTGCTTACTTGCTCCTCTTCTATTTGCTTGGAATTCACACCTTGCCCTATTCTGCTAAGCGACTGGCCGAAAGAGCTTTATTCATTAACCAATAAAAGCAGCACATAGATGAGGACTTCCCACACCACCAAAAGATAAAAACATTATCTTTTTATAATGTTTTAGCCAAACATTAGCAGAGAGAAAACTTTGAACACACAGCTCTGAATGGGATATATCCATCAAATCCCTCCCCTCAGAACTCAGAGAATCCCAAAGAAGAGGAGGCAGAAAGAGTGTAAGAACCAGAGGGGATGGAGGACACCAATAGAACAAGACCCAGTAAATCAACCAAGCAAAGTTCATCAATACTCACAGATACTGCAGCAGCAAACCAGGGCCTGCACGGCTCTGCACCAGGTCCTTTGTGTATATATTATACCTTGAGTTTAGTATTTTTACGGGACTCCTATGTCTGTGAAGGAGTGGGTCTCTGACTCTTGTGCCTTCTCTGGGGCTCCTTTCCTTTGGTTTGTTTGCCTTTTCTAACTTCCATGTGATGGCTATTGTTTTATCTTATTGTATTTTATTTTACCATTTTTCAAAGTATCTCTTAGAAACCCGCTCTTTTCTAAAGAGAGACAGAAAAGGAGTGAATCTAGATGGGAGGGAATTTGGAAAGGAATTTGGATGAGTAGAGGGAGAGAAAACCTGTAATCAGGATATGTTGTATGGGAAAAGAATCTATTTTCAATAAAATGGGAAAAAACTTAAAAAGCAAACAAACACAAACAAAACCAAAGCTTAAATGCCATCCTTGTTTCCTCTGCTAAGAATGAATCTCTCCAAAAAATATTCTTATAACTAGTGCCCTTTGATAAATATATGCTAAAGGTCTAAATACTTGTCTAATGCCTTTTGGTAAGTAAATACAAATTCTCTAAACTAGCTGTTCTAAATAAGTGTCCCTAGAAATCTGAAATCAGCATCCTCACAGGTTCCCTTTGAGACACATCCACCAGGCTCTTGTCGCAATGAGCTGAAATCAGCAGCTTTGCACAAAAAAAACAACAACAAACAAAACAAAACAAAAAAACCCCACCAAAATACAAAAATCATGTGGCTTCTTTGTTGTAAAGATTTGTATTTTTGTCAGGTGACCCAAGAACAATGTAAGACACAGTGTCAGCCCCCTTCACTAGAACCAATAGGTGATAGAATTAACTCTCAGCTTGGTTTTGGAGTTTGTAGCTGGGTTTGAGCTTGTTGCTTTTGGGTCTGTGGCAGGGGAAACAAACAGCGGCAAGACCTATGAAGGAGGAAAGCAGCTCACCAAACAGGCAGGAAATGCAAGAAGGGCCTGGATCCTACAATGCCCCTGGGGATGTATGTATGTATATATATGTATGTATATACACACACACAACATACAATGTATGTATGCATACATACATATATGAACGTACCAGATTGTTTTATTTACAAAATATGTCCTCATAAAATACTGTAAAGAAACCTAAAACTGTCACATTTTACAGAGCATACAAACTACCCTTTTAACATCCACTATAATAATAATTTCTTAGTTATTTCAGTGAAGTTTCCAAGTAACTTGATATTTTCCTGCATCTAACAATTTTTAATTAATTACACAATTGCTTCAGCCACATGCACTTGATTAGTGTGGGGTGATGTCTTAATATCTTGGAGGCGTTCTCTATAATGAATTTTTGCAAAACTTTAAATATTTTTTTGCCAATTAAATATTTCTTTTTAAGTTTATTATTATTATAATTTTCTTTCTCTGGAATACTAATTATTTTTCCCTTCACAGTTACAGCCCTGTACCCAGCTAATGCTGTTCTTCAGAGATGCATTGTTCTTGGAATCGTCCTGAGCTTTTGAGAAACACAGGTGGATCAGCTATGGACCTCATGCTGCTGCCGCTTCTGTCGTGTGCTTAATAAAACAGAACTACATGATGGACCTATTAGGAAGAACCTCAAATAATAGATGAAGTGTTAAAATGATCAGAGTTTTATCAAACCGGTAAGCATCAGAAGTTATATAAAAGTGGCTAAATTCCTGCTTGAATATGAAATTAATTATAGCAATGCCCACTTATAATAATGAACTGGACTTTTCAACTGGAGTTTTCCTAACACGCTTGCTTTACTCTTGGGTAGAATGCAATATGCAATGAGTTGTTCTTTGACCCCATCCATAAGGACTTGAATACAAGTACATAGAAGGAATCTATTGGAAAGTGTGTTGTCTTCACAAAAGTTGTCCAAACTGTACTTTCATATCATTTCCGTAAACACTGTATTTGTTGGATACATAGTAAGTGATTGTTATACAGTAAAGCTCCCAGCCTTCCAGCCTTATCCTGAAAAATAAATTCAAATGTAGGCACATGAAATCATTGTGTACAGTATTAACACTCTTTCGCTGGACAGAACCGAGACTTGCCACCTCTGCCTTTGTCTCTCGCATTTCCGACAATCTCTCCTACTCTCTACTCTGTCTTCTTATTTCTTCCGTTTTTAGCCTCTTACTCTTCTCTCCTGCTTCCTTCAAGTCTCTTCCCATTGCCCTGTCCTTCCTTTTCCCAGTGAGCATGATGCTTCTTGCTGAGGTCGCTTCACCTTTAAAATCCCCACATCCACATGGATGTGAGTAGATGTGAAATTCCATAAACTTCATTGTGGTGCTTCTCAAAGGGAAGGCAGTTCTTTGGATGATCACTAAAATGCTTCTGGTTAGAATTCCATTTATTTATATAGTGCGTGGGTGGGTGTGCTGAGGGAACATGCAAGTGTGGATTGACATCACAGGACAATTTGCAGGAATTGGTTCTCTCCTGTGGGTCCCAGGGATGGAATTCAGATCCTCGGGTACTGTGACAAGCACATATACCCACTGAGACATCTCATTGACATTAGATTCTATTTTTATTTTTTAGATAAAGGTAGTAAGTTTCCTACCTTTTCTAAAGTCTACCCTTTTCTTATAGAAAGCAAGACATACTTGTTGGGGTTACTCATAGATAAGGGAATATAAATGACTTAAAAGCATGTAAAATGTTGTGCCATCTCTTTTTTGTTTGTGGTCCTACTGTGCTTAATTTGCTCTGCAGGCATGAGCATGGGTGGAGAGTTACTTAGATGGGAAAGGGAATGAAGTAAAAGATAATAGGAGAGGAAATAATCAAAACACATTATAATATGTATATACATGATGGCATTTTGAAGAATATGCTACAGGCTTATTCAGGATTTACAACAGTATTAAGATTAAAAGTATTTAAAAATGTTGTATTTGTAGACTTTTGTTTGCATCTGTAGTAATATATATAAACATGCATGCATATAAACATAATGATACTCATTTGTTTACACATGTATGCATTCTTTATTGTCTTGTACAAATATACTCAGGTTCATTAACCTATATTCTCTAGTAATTGAAAAGTATGAAAATAATGTGGGGCATTAGTAGAAGCTGTCAGCTTATTTTTATTAAAATTAGTATAGGTACTTGTCAGTTTTCTGTAAAATTTTATTTAAATAACATGGAATTCAAAATAAGAGGAAATAAAATACAATCCATGAATTTTCAAAGTATCTTTGAGCAATAGAAAGAATAAAAAAGATTTTCATTTTGTGTAGGCTCAAATATTTTCAGCAAAAGAAGACTTTAGCTGAGATTTAAGTGTAGATAGAAATTTAAAAATATTTTGAGATTATAGAATGAGAAAGATAATAATCATAAATTCTTCCAGCATTTATTTATCTATGCATGTATTGTATATGTTTATATGTAGATTAAGTTATGTGCATGCATATGTGAGAATAATAGATTAATGTTAGTTGTATTACAAAATTGCTTCCCTCGTTTTGGAGGGAACTTTTACTGAACTTGTACCTCACTGATTATCCTAGTCTGACTTGTCAATGAGTTCCAGGGGTCCTCCTCCTTCTACCTCCCTATGCTGGGATTATAGTATTCCCCCATGCCTGGCTTTTAAGGTTGGTGTCCAGTAATTTCTTGGCAAGTAGTTTATTTCCTGAAGCATATCCCAGTCCTAACTTCGTAAGTTTCCACACTGAAGATCATTGATCTGTAACCAGTACTATGCTGTCCACATCCTCTCTATAGTTTTGATATGCGTATGCTGTTGTTTATGCTTGTAAGATTCTAAAAGCCATTCAGCATGGGTTTCCTTTACCCATGATGGGTTCCCAACATGACATCAAATGAATAACAGAAATAGGTCAGTGAACACTAAGGAAGAACTTGGTGTGTAAACTTGGTCTTGAATATAAGGTCTTAGCTTTCTGAAAGGCAGTGCCAACTGCCCCTTGTGCTCAAAACATTTCATCTTAAGAAATCTGTTTCATCAGAGGGAATTCTGAAGTTAACTGATTTTTGGGTTCAAAACATTGATTCTTAAAAGAAAAAGACATTTCATAGAAGGAGTGATGTGGGAGGTCCTTCCGGATATGGGTTGCTTTTATTAGTTAATGAATAAAGCTGCTTGGACCTATGAAAGGGCATAATATAGCCAGGCTGGAAGATATAT
>LOJH01062872.1:0-10801 GCA_001685095.1 Ellobius talpinus
GCTGGGAATTGAACTCAGGACCTTTGGAAGAGCAGGCAATGCTTTTAACCACTGTGCCATCTCTCCAGCCCTTAAATTTAATTTTATAAAGCGTCCCATTCACTTACTTCTGGGTCTTACAAATGTTCTTTCATGTTGAATTGATGACTGCATAAAGTCTTTCGATGGACAATGCAAAAAGTGTCAGCTAAGAAAGTTTCCACATAACCTAAGCATAAGTTTTAATAATGTACTCATAGCACAGAACTAGTTGGCTTTAGCAAAGAACTATACCAGACTTTCAAAGAAGAATTAATCTCAATAATCCTCAAATGTTTCACAAACCAGAAAGAGAAGGAACATTGCCCTAATTATTTTATGAGGCCACAGATACCTGATAACCAAACCACATAAAGATGAAACGAAAAAGAGGATCACAGACCAATTTCTTTCATGAACATAGATGCAAATATATGCAATAAAATACTTGTAAACTGAAGCTAAGAACACATTAAAAAGATCATTCATCATGATCAAGTAGGCTTTACCCCAGAGTTTCAGGAATGGTTACAAAAATCAGTAAATATAATCCATCATATAAACCAACCAAAAGAAAAAGTAAAAGCATGATAATCCCATGAATGCATAAAAGGCCTTTGACAAAATCCAGCACCCTTTCATGATAAAAGTACTCAATAGATTAGGGATACAAGTAGCATACCTAAATGCAATAAAGGAAATTTACATCAAGCTTATAGCCAACATTAAATTAAATGGAGAGAAACTCAAAGCAATTCCATGAAACTGAGGAACAAGACAAGGTTCACTGTTTCTGTATCTATTCAACACAGCACTTGAAGTTCTAGCTAGATCAAAAAGACAACTGAAGGAGATTGAGGAATACAAATTGGAAGGGAAGAAGTCAAAGTATTGTTATTTGAAGATGATATGATAGTATATATAAGTTCCCCTAAAAAGTTTCTATAGGAAAATCCTATAGCTGATAAACACTTTCATCAAAGTAGCTGGATACAAGATTATAGATCAGTAACCCTCCTATATATACAAATGACAAATAGACTGAGAAAGAAGTCAGGGAGCCTTTTACAATAGCATCAAATAATATATCTTGAATTAACTCTAGCCAAGCGAGTGAAAGACTTGTATGGTAAAAACTTTAAGATTTTGAAGAAAGAAATTGAAGAAGATATCAGAAGATGGAAAGATCTCTCTCATGCTTATGGACTGGTAGAATTAACATAGTACATACAGCCATCCTACTAAAAGCAATCTACAGATTCAAAGTAATCCCTATTAAAATTCCAACAAAATTCTTGACAAACCTTGAAAGGACAATTCTCAATGTTATATGAAAAAACTAAAAATCTAGGATAGCTAAAACAATCATGTACAATACAGGAATTGCTGGATGTCATACCAATCCTGATTTCAAGTTGTGCTAAGGGCCATCATAATAAAAATTGCATTGTGTTGGCACATAAACAGTCATGTGGATCAAAGGAATCAAATGAAGATCAAAACATACACCCAAACACATATGGACCCCTGAATTTTTATATAGAAACCAGAAATACACACTGACAAAAAGACAATCTTTAATGGCTTTGTTAAAACTTGGTGTCTACATGTAGAAGAATGCAAATATATACATATTTATCATCCTGTACAAAACTCAAGTCTAAGTGGATCAAAGACCACAACAAGAAAACCAGATATATTGAACCCAATAGAAGAAAAATTGAACAAGCCCCTTAAATACATTGGCATAGGAGACAACTTTCTAAACAGAGTACTGATAGTGCTGGCACTAAGATCAACAATTAATAGATGTGACCTCATGAAACTGCAAAGCTCTGTAAAGCAAAGGATACCATCTATCAGACAAATTGGTGACCTACACAATGGGAAAGCATTTTCTTACCAACTTCACATCCAACAGAGAACTAATACTAAAATTATATATAATATGTAAATAATTCAAAATATTACATATAAAAAACAAATAAACCAATGTAAAATTGGAAGATAGATTTAGGTAGAGAATTATCAATAGAGGAATCTCAAAAGCTGAGAAACAATTGAAGAAATATTAAACATCCTTAACCATCAGGTAAATGCAAGTCAAAACTACTTTGAGATTCCATCTTGTCAGAATGACTAAAATCAATAACACAAGTGACAGTTCATGTTTGTGAGAAGGTAGAGCAAGGGGAACTCTCTTCCATTGGTGGTGGGAGTGCAAATTTGTGCAACCACTGTATAAATCAATATGGAAGTTTTCAGAAAGATGGGAATCTATCTACCTCAGGACCCAGCTATATTGCTACTGGGCATATACCCAAAGGACACTCCATCATACCACAAAAGACATTTACTTAACTATGGTCATTATGGCTTAATCATAAAAGCAGATACTGTAAATAACCTAGATAGTACTCAACAGAAGAATGGATAAAGATAATGTGTTGCATTTACACAATGAGTTTAAAAAATGACCATGAAATTTGCAGACAAATGAATGAAACTAGAAAAAAAAATCATCCTGAGTGAGGTAAACCAAACCACAAAAGATAAATAATGGTATGTATTCACTTATAAGTGGCTATCAGTCACTAAGGAAATGATAACCAAGTTCCAATCTGTAGACCCAGAAAGGGTAGGTAAAGGGAAGGGGTCTAGTGGGGTGATGTGGTGATCTCCCTGGGAGGGGGGAAATAGAACAGATTTCATGGGTGTACTGGGGGAAGGTAGGGGACAGTAGTGGATGGGTCAGGATAAGATGGAGAGATGAGGTGGAGGGAGAGAATGCAGGGAGAGATGACTGGAATTTGGGAGTCATTTTAGGGGTTGGTATGGAAACCTAGTACAGTAGACACTTCCTGGATTCTATGAAGGTGATCCTAATGAGAACTTCTAGTAATGGTTGTTACAGAGCCTCAGGAGGCCATCTCTTGTAGCCAGGCAAGGCTTCAAGAGGTAGGACTATGTTGTATTCAATTGAGTTCTTGGCCAAGGGGGTCCCATGGAAATCTCTAACAACCCAGGCTGTGGCTAAGACAAAAGTTTTCTCTCAGCAAACTGATGGGTGGTCTCCATGACTGAGGACAATATCCACACAACTCATGGAGAAGTCGAGCTGGTGCCTACACAGAGCCATCACCCCTTATTTGTAGTCTCTTTGTTGTGGTAATCTGAATGCTACTGATAAAGAAAAGTGGACATTAACCCAGCCACAAAACCTTTAACCTACAATCCGTCATGACTGCAATTAAGCTAGGGCAATGGTGGCCCATATCTTGGGGAAGCAACTAACTGATGTCTGATTTGATTTACAGCCCACTCCACAAGAAGTAACCTACACCTGACACTATTTGGGTAACCAAGAACCAGAGACTAAATATCTGTGAGACCTAGGGTAAATCTAAACATGACTGCTCAAAAAAATGAAATGATATTTGGTGACACATATAGATCATGCCTTATCCAGTCAGCATTAGAGAGGCTTCCTCCTGCAGCAGATGGAAACAGATGCAGAATCCTACAGCCAGATACGTGGAGATAGAATCCAAATGGGGCATCTCCATCATATCCCTGCCCTCAGAGCTCAGGGAACCTCATGGAAAAAGAGGCAGAAAGAGCATAAGAGTCAGAGGGGATAGAGGACACCATGAGAGCAAGGCTTTGTGAATGAACTAAGCAACAAGCATATGAGCTCACAGAGACTGAAGCAGCAAGCACAAGGACTAAATGGGTCTGTGCCAGGTCCTCTGTGTATATAACTATTAGCTTGTAATTTTATAGGACTCCTAGCTGTGATAATGAGTGGGTCTCTGACTCTTGTGCCTGCTCTTGGGACTCTTTCCCTACTGAGCTGCCATATACAGCTTTAATAGTTTTTGCTGTGTCATATTAAATTTTATTTGTCATGTTTGTTAGAACCTGTTCTTTTCTAATTAGAGAAAGAAAGTGAGTGGATCGGAAGGGTAGGTAGGGGTATACTGGGAGCAGTAGAAGTTGAGAAAACTGTAATCAGGATATATTGAATGAGGAAAGAATCTATTTTCAATAAAAGAAAAAACATTAAAAAAGAAAAAAGTGCTCTTATAGTCAAGAAAATAAACAGCCTAAAAAGTGGGTTTTGAGACTGAATCGAGTCTACAATACTAGTTAATTTACAAATGTCCCTGACATCATTAACCAACAGAGAAACACAAATTAAAAGTACTTTGAGATTCCACCTCAGTCAGAATGCTCGTCATGAAAACTAAAATCAAGTTAACTGCAGAGGCTAGTAAACTCATGTGAAAAGGGAAGCCCTTATTTACTGATGATGGGAGTGTAAACTGGTACCATCACCATGGGAATCAGTGTGGCTGTTTTTCAAGAAACTATAACCAGAACTTCCATATGATCTGGCACTCCCACTTCTGTATCCCATGACAGAGATACCTGCATATCTGTGATCATAACAGCTTTATTCACAACAGCTAGGAAATGGACTCATATCAGATGTCCATCTAATGAGAAATAGAAAATTAAAATCATACATATGCATGTTGGAATTTTTTATTCAGATGTTTAAAAAATGAAATACAGAGGAAGGTAGATGAAAGTTACACTTTATTGAGAAAGGTACCTTAAACCCAGAAAGAGAAATGCTACACGTTCTCTCTCATATGCATTTCTTAGTGTCAAATTTATTTAGAGTTTTATTTATAATTTAGTTAGTATCTGTAGAGGTCAATAAGCTAGAATAATATAAATGAAACAATCAAACCATAAAGCAAAATACTCCAACATGGGATTGTTTCTTGAAAATTATCTTTAGAAAGTCTAAGGGCACAGTCTGGTCTGGCTGGAGCCAATGGGTAGCTTTTACCATTTGTCAATGAGACAACTCTTGACCCCATTTGACTTTTAACCTTTTGGTATATTAGACATTCTCTGTAGATTCTAGGCCAATATTGTTTATCATGGATAATGAATTGAGCTTCTCTGGCTATGTTCTATAAAACAGGTAGACAAGTCTTAGACCTGATTGTTTTTAATTGAACACTAGTTCACACCACATTACCTTGATAAAATGTTAATGAAGAATGCAAGAAGACATATGCATTTTAACCATGGGTTAATTTGGACAAACAATAGCAACATTTTAACCCAGTGGTTCCCAACCTTCCTAACGCTGTGAACCTTTAATATCATTTTTCATGTTGTGGTGATTCCCCAAACATAAAATGATTTTCATTGCTACTTCATAACTGTAATTGTGCTACTGTGGTAAATCATAATCTGTGTTTTCTGATGATCTCAGGTGACCCTCTAAAAGGGCCTTTCAGTCTCCAAAGGGGTCATGACCCATAGGGTGAGAACCTCTGCTCTATGCAGTCTAACAGGAAGAGAAACACAGCTACAAGCCACAAATAGTGTTTGGGGCATCTGAAAGGAAATCGTCAGTTATATTTCATAAGTGTGCAATGTGTCCTTTTCCTTTTTAAGCTATAGATGGGTTATTTGATAAAACTGTTATATAACACTTGAAGAATTTCCCCAGACAGAAATATACCAGTGACTTTTAAGCTACCTAAACATTCATACACATTTATGCACATACGTGCAGGTGTATGTTTGTGAAACAAGCCTTTCTACAAACCTGGTGAAGATGATTGACCTTTCTCCCATACTTCAATAAGCACATACTCCGGACCCACCAAAAGTAGCTATAATTTCAAATGAATCTGTGCAACAGAGTAACTCTTAGAAAAAGGACAGCATTGTTTTGGTTGATGACCCAAACATGGAGCTCTTTTAAAGTCAGTTAGGGAAGATTAATTCCATTAAGTAAAAGTCAGCCCTATCACCTAGATAACACCCCAGGTTGGGTCAGCCAATGACTTTGAAGTGGTAGAGACAGAACACTGGGGTTTCTTTCTGTCCACTTAAGCAGGGCAAACCCAGCTTTTTATGGTAGGAATCAGAAAGCATTGCTTCTACGTTAATTCACCAATAGGAATGCAAGAAATGAGAGGGGAAGGCAGTTTGGGATAAGGAGTAAAGAAGGGAGCCCTAAACTTAGGTTATACAACTACTGCAAGTGAGTTTGATTGCTTTACATCAAACCAGTCAGTCCCTAGGTTTCTAGCACAGATCCTGTTTCTCATTTCTTAGCCACTCATGCTGTCCCTTGTCATATTAGCAGTGATCTGTCTCAGAAGTAGGCAAGTATTCCAATCAGCTAAGCAGGATCCTTCCCAGGGTTGATGTGGAGATACACAATGCAGACAGGAAGAGGCTCTTTTCCCATTAGGTTGTGCTGCCATTTTCCTTTCCAGGTGGAAAGGCCTCTGGGAATAGAACCAAGAGGAAAGAGACAGATGGAGTTAAAATGAATAATAAAAGAGTCTTGAAGTTATCTCTCTATTTTTTACCTTTATTTATTTGTTAGTATTCAAATATTTTTATAGCTAATCTAATAACTGGTTCATATTATCACCATGGTTTAAATAGTTGAACATAATTTGAGTTCTGTTTCTTTTATTTGCAAGCAAAAACATTCTGATTAATATGCAAAGTTGAGGATAGGGACCATACCTATTTTTTTCATATTTATTTTAGGTTTGAAATTATAATTTAATTACATTTCTCCCTTCCCTTTCCTCCTTCCAAACCTATCCAGTTACCACTCCCCACTCTTTAAAATCCTTGTGCTCATTTTCATTAATTATTATTAAATGTATATATGGATATATGTATATTCCTAAATATAACTTGTTCAGTCCATATAATGTTACTTTTGTGTATATTTGGGGAAAGGCCCCCTCTTCCCATTCCCAGCTTTCTTCAGTTGCTTATAGTTCTTTGCATATGGTTCAGTCCACAGGGTGTTTTCTTTATACAGTTTAGTAGGTTCATTGGTATTATTCTTGTTTGGCTCACATTTGGGCAATCATGTTGATGAGAATTTATGTGTATAGTGTCTGATGTTATTAAGAGACACAATCTCACAGAAAACTCCTCCCTGATTCTCTGGTTCTTACCATCTTTCCTCTCCCTCTTCTTTAATGTTCCCTGAGCTTTAGATTTGAGAGTGTTTTATAAATGGTTCTGTTTGGACTAGGCTCTACAACTCTGTGTTTTAATTGGTTGTGGTTTTCTTTAGTGATCTCCAAGAATACCTAGGAAATGAAAATAACCTAAATGTCCTACATTTAATGACTACATAGTGAAAATGTGATACATGTACACCAGAGAATACTATTTTTTAAGATATATTTATTTTCTTTTTATGTGTATGAGTGTTTGTCTGTACATATATCTGTGGACCACATGAGTGCCTGGAGCCCATCAAGCTCAGAAGAAGGCATCGGTTCCCGGGAACTGGAGATATGGATGGTTGAAAACCATCTTAGGATGCTGGGAATTGACTCTGGGTCCTCTACAAGAACAACAGTGTTCTTAACCTCTGAGTCCCTATGTTTTTGTTTTAAAGGAGGCATGTGTAAGTAGAATGCAACTATTATTAACTAAGCTATAAAATGCTAAACCAAAGGTACAGCCAGTTTGCCAATATTAATCAAGTGGGTTTTACAGGATATTACACACGCATATTGGGTTAATTGCTTTTAATGACTTCATGATTACAGGTTGTGAGAGTCACTTGGCTCAGAAAAAGTATTCTGCAGTTTATAAAAGCCATATTTTTACTGCTAGTCAAAAATATTCTAATAGACTTTAGTGAAATGTTAAGGATTTTAGTAATACTTATTTGTGGTAACAAAGCTTTAAATACGGCTGCTGAAACTATTAATATAGGGCACCAAGGGAGAACTATTAAAATGCTTTTCTAATACAGCAGGGCACTCTGGAGCTTTATTTAGGCTTTCTGATGTAAAATCAAGCAATAAAATATTGCTTTGATTCTTGAACGATTTCTTATTTTAGAAGTAAGAGCACTTGTCAGCAGCATGGCTCTTTAACACAAACACTTCCTTGCATTTCAGAACCAATAATCCAGCCTTTCTACTGGATGACAAGATCAATAATCCAAGAATTGTATTTTTTGTCTCAGTTTTACTAATTTATTCCCTGGTTCTTATTTTTCTCTATTATTTTGGGGTTTTGATTGTTCTTGTTTTCTAGGTCCTTAAATTACATCACTAGTGTTTTTTTTGAGATCTTCATGATTTTTTAATGTAAATTTTTATGACAATAAATGCTCCTCGTTTAATTATGTTAACTTTATCCCAAAGGTGCTGGTAATAGGTGCTTTCATTTTCATTTGATTCTAGAAAGTTTTAGACTTCCTTCCTGGTTTCTTCAATAACCCATGGATTCCTCAGGAGTACATACTTCAGTCTCCATGTATTTATGTAGTAACTATAGTTTTACTTGGAGACAGATGAAGTCTCATACATCAATGGTGGGAATGTAACTTTCACATACACTTTTGAAATCAGTGCAGAGATTTACAAAAAAGTAAAAATATAAAGGTCATGAATATGCTTTTATGAACTTCCTTTTCAGTGAAGCTCATATTGTATTGCTTTTATTGAACTATATATTGTTATCTGCTCCCCTCCCTTCCTCTCCCCTCCCTGTCTACCCTCTCCCATGATCCCCAAACTCCCAATTTTCTCAGGAGATCTTGTCTTTTTCTACTTCCCATGTAGATTAGGTTCATATATGTCTCTCTTAGGGTGTTCTTTGTTATAAGGTTCTCTGGGATTGTGAATTGTAGGCTGGTTTTTCTTTGCTTAATGTCTAAAAGTCATTTATAAGTGAGTACATATTGTCTTTCTGGGTCTAGGCCACCTCACTTAATTTGATGTTTTCAAGATCCATCTATTTGCCTACAAATTTCAAAATATCTCTCTGTGTAGTACTCCATTGTGTAAATGTACCACATTTTCTTTATACATTCTGTGGCTGAGGGACATTTAAGTTGTTTTCAGGTTCTGTCTATGAAAAATAATGCTGCTCTGAGCATAGTTGTGTGTGGTATTATTGAGTACCCTTTGGATATATACCAAAAAATGGTGTTGCTGGGTCTTGAGGTAGTTTTTTTCCTAATTTTCTTAGAAATCACCATACTCATTTCCAAAGCAACTGCACCATTTTGCACTCCCTAAGCATAAGTTGTCATCAGAGTTTTTGATCTTGGCCATTCTAACAGGTATAAGATGGAATCTCAGAGTTGTTTTGATTTGCATTTCTCTGATGGCTAAGGAAGTTGAGAATTTTAGATTCATCTGTTGAGAGTTACTTGTTTAGGTCTGTACCCATTTTATATTTTTTGTTTCTTATCAAAATCAGGTGTTTGTAAGTATGTAGATTAATATCTGGGTCTTTGATTCGGCTCCATTGATCATCCTGTCTGTTTTTATGCCAATACTAGGCTGTTTTTAGCACTGTTGCTCTGTAGTAGAGTTTGAAGTCAGGGATTTTAATACCTCCAGAAGTTCCTTTATGGTACAGGATTGTTTTGGCTATCCTGTTTTTTTTTGCTTTTCCTTATGAAGTTGAGTACTGTTCTTTCAAGATCTGTGAAGAATTTTGCTGGGATTTTGATGTGCATTGCATTTAATCTGTAGATTACTTTTGATAAGATTGCCATTTTTACTGTTAATTCTACCTACCCAAGAACATGGGAGATCTTTTCATTTTCTGGTGTTTTCCTCAATTTCTTTCATCAAAGATTTAAAGTTTTTGTCATAAAGGTCTTCCACTTGTTTGGTTAGAGTTACTCCAAGATATTTTAAGTTATTTATGGCTACTGTGAAGGGTGATACTTTTCTGATTTATCAGCCCATTTATCATTTGTATAAAGGAGACTTACTGAATTTTTTTAGTTAATCTTGTATCCTGCTACATTACTGAAGGTATTTATGAGATGAAGAAGTTCCTTGGTAGAATTTATGGGCTCACTTATGTAAACTATCATATCATCAACAAATAGAATTTGACTTCTTCCTTATGGATTTATATCCCCTTGATCTCCTATTGTTGTCTTGTTGCTCTAGCTAGAACCTCAAATACTATATTGAATAGATAGGGAGAGAGTGGACAACTTTGTCTTTTCCTGATTTCAGTGGGACCACTTTCAGATTCTCTCCATTTAGTACTATATTGGCTGTTGGCTTGCTGTATATTGCCCTTTTATGTTTAGGCATGTTCCTTGTATCCCTACTCTCTCCAAGACATTTATCATGAAGGGGTATTGGATTTTGTCAAAGGCTTTTTCAACATCTAATGAGAGGATCATGTGATTTTCTTTATAGTTTGTTTATATGGAGGATTACATTGACAGATTTTCGTATATTGAACCATTCCTGCATTCCTGGGTTGAAGTCCACTTGATCATGGTGGATGATTTCTCTGTTGTGTTCTTAGATTTGGTTTGCAGTAGTTAATTGAGTATTTTTGCATCAATGTTCATGAGTGAGATTGGTCTGTATTTCTCTTTCTTAGTAATGTCTTTGTGTGGTTTGGGTATCAGATTAATTGTAGCCTCACAAAAAGAGTTTGATAATGTTCCATCTGTTTCTATTATGTGGAACAATTTGAGGTATATTGGTATTAGGTTCCTTTTTTCTTTTTTCTTTCTTTTTTTATTCTTTCTTTTTTCTTTCTTTCTTTTTTTTTTAAATCTCGTAGAATTCTGCACCAAAACCATCTGGTCCTGACCTTTTTTTTCTTTCTTCTTTTTTTGGTTGGGAGACTTTTGATGACTGTTTCTATTTCCTTTCTGGTTATAGGTTTATTTAATTTGCTTATCTGGTCTTGATTTAATTTTGGTAAGTGA
>LOJH01062873.1:0-10801 GCA_001685095.1 Ellobius talpinus
TGGAAATCAGTGTGGCGGTTTCTCAGGAAATTCAGGATCAACCTACCCCAGAATGTGCACATTTTTAAATCTTCAATGCAAACTAACAAAAAAGATAAAGATAACAAAAAGATATGGCAGATAATATGCAGAAATTAAAATGATACCTAGAAAATAATTCAAGAAAGTATCCATTATAAACTTGAAAGTCTAGAAGAAATTGACAAATTCTTTAATATATATGACTTATCAAAAAACCCAATAGACTATACAAAACTTAAGCAGATTAAGCATGAGCAATGAGGTTTAATGAAAGATAGTATTTCAACAAAGAAATAGCCAACCTAGATTTTATTATACCTTTAAAGGACATTGATACTTGTCAAACCACTCTATAAACCAGAAATAAAAACAGTATCTCTAAATTCATTAAAAAGAGCCAGTAGTACCTGGATAACAAAATCAGATAAAAACATAACAAAAACAAGAAGCCCAAGTTCAATACACGTGATTAATGCAAGTCTAAGATCCTCAATAAATTACTACTTCCATGCCACTTTAGATAGATCATATACTATGATCAAGTTGTTTGCATTCAAGGAATGCAAAGATAGTCTGACCAATAAAAAATGCAATATACGTATGATGAAGGATAAATCACATGATCATGCCAATAGTTACAGAAAATATATTTGACAAAATTAAATTTTCATTCATATTAAGAACTTTAAATAAACTAAGAAAGGAAAGATCATACCTAACATTACCAATGGTATATATGACAGATAACATTATATTGAATGAGGAAAATATTTAAAGCACTTTCTTTAAAATCACCATCCTTAATGTTAAAAGTTGTACTATAAAGCTATAAAAATAAGAACAGCATGGTATTGGTTTAAAAAGACATATTTGTCAATGAAACTACATTGAAGACCCAGACATAAATTCACACACATATGGACACCTAATATTTTACGAAGATGCCAGAAATACATACTGGAAAAAAAGCAACAGTGTTGTTGGACAAAGTGGGTGGCTTCACATAGAAGAACACAGCAGATCTATACTTACCACCCTGTACAAAAACCCAATTCTAAATGTAACAAGGATCTCAATGTAAGGTCAGAACTCCTGAATATGGTAACAGAAAATATGGGAAATAGTCTTGAACACATTGGCACAGGAAAAGACTTTCTGAGCAGGATGCTAAGAGCACATATACTAGAACAAGTATTAAATAGAATGTCATGAAACTACAAAGCTACTGTATGGCAAAGGACATTCAGAATAAAGGACATTCAGAACATCTTTCACCACAAAGTGAAACCATTTTTGCCAGGAATGGGTTACATCTAATTGAGTTATTAGCCAAAGGAGTCACATGAAAACCCCTAAACTACTCTGGCGATTACCAAGGCCACTCTCTACAAACTGATGGTAAGCTCCTATTGTTAAAGCCAACATTTATGTATCTCATTGAACACAGAAAAATTGAGCTAGGGTCTACTAGAGTCTTCACCTCTACTGACTAGTGTTCATAGTACTGAAAGGTAGTCTACATGCTACCGGAAGAAATGGGCTATCTACCAACCCAACTGCAAACCCTGTGATCTACAATGGTGACCTGCCTGTAAGGTATATTGGTGCAATAGTGTCACAAAAGTTGTGAGAGTGACCAACTACTACCTGATTCGATTTTATGGAACTCATGCCTGATATGACCTGTGTGGCCAAAAATCTGAGACTAGATAGGCCATGGGCCTAGAGAAAAACAAAATACTTCTGTCCTGATAAAAGAACATATCAACAATATGACTCCTAATGACATTCTGCCATATTCATACATCAATATCTTGCTCAGCGGTCATCAGAGAAGTTTCCTCCTACACTAGGGACACACAACAGGACAATGTGCCAAGAGAAAGAAATTTTGGAACACACAGTCCAAAATTGGTTGTCATCAACAAATCCCTCCCCTCAGGGCTCAGAGAGCTATGCAGAAGAGGGGGCAGAAAGATTGTAAAAGCCAAAAGAGATGGATGACAGAAAAATATAGTGTTTTCCAGACACAACAGTACTACCACATATATGAATTCACAGAGTCGGTGGTTGCATCTACAGAGCCTGTACAGGTCCAAGCCAGATGGGCTCCCAACACCAACAGAGAAAGAAGACAGGAGCTCCTATCTCTAACCAAGAGGCTCCGTCCAACTGACAATAGCTTGCAAAGAAAGCATGTAAAGGAGTCTCACTGGGTATATAAGCCACACCTAAGGATAAACTCTATATCCAGAAATAGATGACAAAACAAAACGAATTCAATGATATTTTTGTAGATTCTTTGTCTCTTATTGGTTTGGGCATTTTTTAAAAAAAACCTTATTGGTCCTTTGCTTGTATATATGGTTCCTGATTATGTGGGGTTTTTTGCCGTTGTGTGTACATGTTTCTCATGATTTTTCTTTGTTTTCTCAGTTTTGCTTGTTGTTTTGTTTTTCTTGTTTTTTCTTGTTTGTTTTTAAAGAGAAAGAAGGCAAGGCCTGTTGTTATATGGGAGGGAAGGTTGAAAGAATTTGGGAGGAAATTAATGAGGTGAAACTGATCAGAATATATAATATGAAAAAATACTTGCAATTAAAAACCAAATATATCTACTTATGCCACACTCATTCAACATGATGCTTAAAATTCTATCAATAATAAAAAGTTCCCAAAAGAAGCCACACAATTGACCAATATATACATGAAAAAATACTCGATAGCTTTAGTTATCTGGTAAATGCAAATAAAACTACAGAGAAATAGTGTACCAAGTGAAGCCTTTACACCTATATTTAAATGACTTTGGACACAAATGCCTACTTAAGTCAGTATGAAAAGCTAAGTAAACCAGATATATATATGCAGAAAAATAAAGCTAGAGCCTTACTGTGTTACTCAGCCTTCCATCACTGTGACAAACTACTTAAAAACACAACTTAAAAAAGGAAGATTTGTTTTGATTCACAGTATCAGGGTTTCAGTATGAAGTCACTTGGATAATTACTCTAGATGCTTTTAGTTCTAAAACAAGGCACAGCGTCAGGACAGAAGAGTGTCATAGAGGACAGACGATCACATTAGTAGGGTTCCTGGGCCCACATTGATACACAGGAGAGAAAAGACCATAGGACTAAATGACATAAAATACAGGGGTTTCCCATCACTCAAACCATAATGCACATAGTAGGAATCCTCATAAGATGGGTCCCCATCAACAATGGCACCATAAATCTATACTGGGGAATGTAAGAAAACTCTTCTCTAGTGCTAATCTGCCTAGAATGTATGCCTTCAAGGCTGCAGGTAGAGCAGGCAAGCTTGAATTCGAATGACTTATAAGTCAGAATTGACTCCCGATGGAAACGGAGTCACACATGGGATACCACAGATAATCCCATCTGGGCTCATGGTTTTAGTGATTTTATGCCAGGGTCACTTAGTCCTGTTGGTCTGGGCCTGGGGTGGCATAGTGTATCATAGAATGCATGAGTGGACCTAATCATGGCAGCTGGGAAACAGTATGAATGAAACAGGAAGGAGACACGGCTTCCATTTCGCTTCATTGACCTAAGTTACTTACATTAGGCACCAACTCCAAAGATTCCACCACAACCTAACAGTACTACTGTAATGTTACATGGACCTTTAGCAACATTCTAGGTCAAACTCTGCCTCTATCCATCTTTTCTTTCTTGAGCCTCATCAGTCTCTTAGCACACACAATGACTGTCTAATTTCCCCTGTACATGGCAATGAAAAAGTCTCTAAGTCTGCTTTCTGAAAATGTAGAAAAGGAACCATGAATGAGAAAATGAGGCACCTGCCCATTAAATTCTTTGTAAAACATTTCAGTCATATGAAAAGTAACATAACTTTAGGGATAGGGAAAATATAAAAGCACTTCCCATCCTTTTTCTGCATTTCTGTGATCAGTAGCAGCAGTCAGAACAGAAAACCTTGTTATTTGAAGGACGGGCTCATTTTCTTCTGCTCATTCCAACAAACCATGTGCTATTTGCTCCCAGATCTTGTTAACAGTTTTCTGCCATGGGTCTAAAAAGTAAAGGTTAGGTAGCTGCCAATGTACTAATGTATTAAAAGATTAAACGGGCAGGGTGGTGGTGGTGCAAGCCTTTAATCTCAGTGCTTGGGAGGTAGAGGGCAAGTGGATCTCTGAGTTTGAAGGCAGCCTGATCTAGAGTGAGTTCCATTATAGCCAGACCCACACAGAGAAACCCTGTCTGAAAAACTCAAAACCGAAACAAATGAAAACAAAACCCTATAAATGTCCCCAAAACAACAACAAAAAGATTAAAATGATCAAAATCTACCATAATTCACTGTAGCATGATAAAAATCCTAGAGAGAGAGATTGGGGTTCAACCTGAAGACCAAAACGGCTAGCCACTGGCTCTTACTGCTACTTCAGTCAAAAAATGTTCATCCTGCCTCCAGGAATCCCCAGAATGAGACTGAATTCAAAATCTCTATCTTCCCATTTTATCTTCCTCTCTAGTGCTGGGATTAAAGTGCACCAGAACAGCCTGGTTTCTATGGCAAACTAGCAGGGCTACTGGGATTAAATGTGTTTGTCAGCACTGGTCTGTAAAGCTGATCAACACAACTGTTTTAGTCTCTGATCTTCAGGCAAGATTTATTTATTAAAATACAGATGAAATATCACTACAATTTGCCATCAAAGTAGACACTACACCACAGTCTTCAATTAGACAAGAGTCCTAAAATAAATGCATGAGCAAGAGTCTATTGGTGCAATTGTTATCTCGCTAGAAATTTAATAATTTTATTTTGCTTCCTAATCCTGCATCTTCCCAGAAACCATCTCTACAACTAAATTTTGTATAGGAATCTTGCATATTGTAACCTCATGAAACTAATTTATCAGTTCTACAGTTTTTTATTGGAATTCTTAAGATTTTCTCTGTGTGAGATCATGTCTTCTATTAATACTTCTCTTCATGTCTTATTTAGATGCAGTTTATTTTCATCTCCTGAATACTATTCTAGTCTCCACCACAGGCTTGACTACTTATGTTTGATTTGTTGGGCAGATAAAAGAGACCACTTTGTCTCGCTTCAGATTTTAGATGGAAACCCTCCAGTCTCTCACAACTCACTATAAGGTTAGCCAATTTGTTAATTTTGTAGTTGTTTTTTTAATCAGGTAAGAGAGTTTTCTTTTAGTTGATTTTGATATTTTCTTTCATGAAAGTTTTGAATTTTTCCAAATGCTTTTTTTCTATGTATGTTGAGGTAGATTATAACGTAAGCTTGTTTCTTTTCCTAATGTTGGGTTAGACTCATTTATTTTCAGATACTAAATCACCCATATATTACTGCGTGTTATCCAGTTCATTTAGTTGATCATTTTTACATTTTTTTAAAAAATTTTCATGACAGGGTATCTCTGTAGCTTTGGAGCCTGTCATGGAAGTCACTCTGTAGATCATAGTGGCCTTGAACTCACAGAGATCTACCTGTCTCTGCCTTCCCAGAGCTGGGGTTAAAGGCACATGCCACCACTGCCCAGTTTGACATGCTGTATATAGATTTTTGTACTATAAATATAATAGATTTGACATGGATGGCTCTTGTGAAATCTGGTCTGACCTGAGTATCATAGTAAAATTTTGGTGCCATACCTAATAACAAAGAAGTAAGTAGAGTTTCCCATATTCTATTTTTAGAAAGATCTTCTGAAGAACTTAATTTCTTTTAGAAAGTTTGCTAGAGTTCATTAAAAAAACTTTCTGTTTTACATTTCTATGAAAAATACCATCTTTACCCCTAGCAGCATGATTTCAAGTCTGTGTCGTGTGATATTATAGCCACAGGTTTAATTGGTTGCCAGTTCTATAGGATCATTTTCAATTCCTTAACTTCCAACAGTTTTTGTTCTTTTTGAATACAATTACTTATACACAGCAAATAATTGGATCATTTTTGTTAGCATGAAATTTTTATTTAAGTTGCTCACTACCTATTTGCATTTAATGTTAGCAGCTATGTAGTTGGTTTCAGACCTGCCATTCCCCTCTTGTTTTCTATGTGTACCAAACATTTTTGATACTCTTATCTCTTCACCATTGTTTTCTTTTACAAAGGGTGAATTTTCTAAACTAGTTTTCATATAAACACATGTTTGAATGTACATTTCACTTCAACTTATTTTCAGCTCTTTTTAAAGCAGCACATTACAGTCTCTTTGGCATATTTAAAATGCCAGCATCAGCATTCTTGCATTTTAGGGCCATTATTGAGTAAAAGTTAAGTTGAACACAAACATTACAATACCCAAATCACTCTGACAACCAAGAAACATAGGCTGGCATTGAACTTACAGCCCTCTTATCTTGGCATTCTGAATGCTAAGATTATATGTGTGGTACCATATCCACCCAAAGAAGGCTATACTCTTCTGCTACATTTGCCCCTCTAACTTCTGAAATTTCATTTCAGGTATCTTGGTGCAACTAATGATTTCTTACATTGTCTTTAAGCCCTCTCTTTTTCCTTATTCTCTTTATTATTTTGTTTTTCTTTCTGTTTACTGATCTGTATTCAGTTCCTTATATTCTTTTCTCTTCTAGTTAACTATCCCCTGCCTTTAAAATTCAAATATTGTGATTTTTAGTTCTATGAAAATATTTGAAATTTTTCTTTATTTCTATTCTATATCTGATGAAAACCCATCTATTCTTGAATGTGGGGAAGAGTAATCAGTGCACCAATCTTCCAATGCACTTTACCTAAGGCAGATTATTCTGTAGGATCTAAGAAGCAGAAGAAAAATTCATGATTTAACTTCTCTCATCCAGAATTTAATTGCACTAGCAGATAACTAGAGGCAAGTGTATGTTCCATTTGTTGAGTTACTTTAGTATTTATTTTGTATGATCTTTTTCATGTCAAGGAATCTCTCTCTCTCCCTCTTTCTCCCTCTGTGTGTATATGTGTGTGTGCAAATTTTTGACTAAATTATGTCTTATAATATAACCTTGGAACTCTAGGAATGGCTATATATAAGTAAAGTTTGGATGTTTTCGCTTAGTCTCTTCTGTTTATGGTAAAATCTGAGACAGAAAATTGAAGGAACTATTAGGTGAAAAGGAATCAGAATTTACTTCAGCATTGTCTATATCATAATAATTGAGAAAGTATGTTCAGGGAAGAATAGGATGGTTCTGGCCAAAGATTAGACATGTCTAGAGATTATCCATGAAATCAACCATCTCATCTGGAGCCAAGTATGTACATGGAATTATACCAGCAGAAATGCTTTGAAGTCTAAAGGAATCATCCCATACAAGGAGACTTCCAGACTTCTGGGATTATACAAGAGTTTACAACAGAACTAGTTGGGTGTATATATTCATATTAGGGGAAAATAAACATAAAGACAATTTAAAGATCTTCAGGTCTTCCTTTCTTATCACAGTCTCATAGAATGTGGCCTCAGGACTTAAGATTGTTAGCTACTGAGTCAAAGAAACTAGACCCATCTCTATGTCAGCAGACCACACTAGTTCCCACAAAGAACCATAGATGAGCCACTATAAAGATCCATGGAGGTGGCATAGAGTAAGGAATCATGTAGGTTTGGGGTTCTGATTAGTTTTATGTTAACTAGACACAAGCTAGAGTCACTGGAGAGGAGGGAGCCTTGCTAGAAAAATGCTTCAATAAGACCAGTCTATATGAAAATCTTTAGAGCATTTTTTATTGATTTTACTGCATTATACATTTTTCTCTGCTTCCCTCCCTGCCACTCCCCTCCCTTCAACCCTCTCCCATGGTCCTGATGCTCCCAATTTACTCAGAAGACCTTGTCTTTTTCTATTTCCCATTTAGATTATATCCATGTATGTCTCTCTTAGGGTCCTCATTGTTGTCTAGGTTCTCTGGGATTGTGATTTGTAGGCTGGTTTTCTTTGTAGAGCATTTTCTTAATTACTAATTGATGTGGGAGAAAACCAGACCATTGTGGGTAGAACCACTCCTGGGCAGGTGGGTCTAGGTTCCATAAGGAAACAGGGTGAGTAAGCCATGGGTGCTATTTCAGTAAGGAACATCCTTCCACGGCCTCTGTATCAGCTCCTGGTACTGAGGTTCCTGCCCTGTTTGAATTCCTATTCTGACTTTTTTTGATGATGAACTGTGATGTGGAAGCATAAGACAAATAATTCCTTTCTTCCTCAAGTTGTTTTGGCCATGGGGTTTCATCACAGCAATAGTAACACAAACTAAGGCTTGCTGCTAACACCCAGTCTCATGGGTATGACACTGCCATCTCACTAAGCTAAGATGACAGGTTATCAATCCAAAGAGGATGGTTTCTTAGTCTTAAATTCTAGTGGAATTTGTCTTGCTAGGTTTGGCTTTGTTGGGGATCCATCACGCTTTCATCTTTCCAATTTCTCCATTTTGGAATGGGAACATCTACCCTATGTATGCCCCATCATTGCACTGTGGACGTACATAGCTTCCCCAATTCACACAATTACAGCTAGAGATTGCTCCCATGATATATGGCACTTTATTTTAAGTTGTTAAGACTTGTTTTATCAGAAAAAATACTATCTATTTTGGAAAAAAATTTATGTGGTGGTAAAACATGTGTGATGGTTAGTTTTTGTCAATTTGAAACAAACTTGAGTCACCAGGGAAGAGGGAACCTCAACTGATGAAGTGCACCCATCATACTGGCCTGTGGGCATGGTTTGTGGAAGCATTTATTAATTGCTGATGGATATAGGTGGGCCCAGGCCACTGTGCGTAGTGCCATCCCTGGGCAATTGGGACTGAGTTATATAAAAAAGTTAGCTAAATAATTAATTGAGTGTGAGCTATGAACAGAGTTTCCCCAACAGCGGATCATTATCTGGCAGCATAAGATAAACCTTTTCCTACTACAAATTAATTTTGGTCAGTGTTTTATCATAGCAACAAAATGCAAACTAGAACACAGAGCTACTGGATACAATATTATATAGATGTGTATGGTTTCCATGATTGTTATTGTTAAATTCTGAAGTATCTCATCAGTTTTGACTTGATATTCTATTGATGAGAATGAGAAATTTAAATCCCGTACTATCATTGTATACAGACAAAATTATCCCTTCATGTCCCATAGTGTTTGTTTTTAAAATTGGATATATCAGTATTCAGTGAATACGTTTATAACTGTTATATCTTACTGAGATTGTTTCTTATATTAATATATAGTAGCTTTGTCTCATCTGCATAGGTTATTTTAAGTATACTTTATGATACGTAAGTCATGTTAGTTTTCTCATTGCTGAGACAAATGACTTTGTAAGCAGCAACTTAAAAGTGGAAGAATTTATTTGAGGCTACTGTTTATTATGGTAGGGAAGACATGGTAGCAGGGACAAGTCTTGTTTACAGCATCAGAGCATGAGACTACTTCTTTATATTTGAGTAGACAAGGAAGCAGAGACAAAGGAATGCCAACAATCATCTGACTTTCTTCTTACCCTTTGATTTAGTCTGGGCTACCAGCCCATGGGACGGTGCCACGCACATCCAAGGTGCGCCTTTCCTCCTCAGTCTATCTATTTTATTAACGTTTTCACAGACAAGCCCATAAATGTTTCTCCTTAGTAATTCTAAATCCACGAAAGTTGACAAAGAAGATTAACCATTATAGAAGTATTTTTGTCATACTTTTCTGACAAGAAAAATTGACAAAATGTTTGCTTAGAATTTATTTCCCGAGGTTCTACTTTTAGTCTCGGTTTCTTTGACAGAAACATGTAGTTTCTTGTGGACAGCAAAAGTCGGATTTTATATTTTAATCTAGCTAGCCATTCTGTGTCTTTTAACTGGAGAGCAAAGACAATTTACATTTAGCAGTGTTATTGAGAACTGTGCTAATTCATGTTTTTTTTCTTTTTTACTTTGCCTTTTGTGCTTTTTTGCTGGTTGATTCAAGCACTCTCTGTTCTTTTCTTTTTCCCCAATTCACCCAAGAGCTTGGCTGGTTTGCCCAGCTGAAAATTCTTTCCTAATTCTTATTAGTTCTACTAATTTCATGAAATTAATTTTTCCTGGACCCTGTTGTTTATGCCTATCTCTCTATCCCTGTTGATTTGTATAATTCGTTTATGTATCTTTAGCAGTTGCTGGTTAGTGGTCATGTCTTTAATTAGTACTTATATCTTGGAAAGTCTTTATACCTCCTTAGGTTTTCAAAGCTTATTTTGCTAGATATAGCAACCTTGGCTGGCAGTCATTTACCTTCAGTCATCGTTTCTTCATTTATGCCCCGGCAATGCTTAAACATGCATGGGCAGCCCATCTATGGTGATTCTCCAGTTGTTCCTATCCTGGGCAGTCCTAGATGCTTGTGTTATTGTCATCCCCAAGGTTCCACAGTCTTCCTTTATGCTGTCTACCCTTCGTTTTTTGAGCCTTCCTCTTTTCCTTATCCTGTGCACTCTTCCAAGCAGTGCTATCTTTGGGTATTTGCAGTCATTCATTCTCATAACACGACCAAAGTATCTCAAACACCATCACTGTATCCTGTAGTTTATTTCCATCTGTAGATGGAGATGTTTCTTAATGTCATTGTTGCACACCCTATCTCTTTGTGTGACACCTAGAATCCTGCTAAGACATGTCATCTCAAACACATTCAGCCGCTGTTCTGAGGAGCGTTTCATTGCCCAGGTTTCAAAGTTGTAAAGAAGGCAGCTCAAGACAAGTGTCTCATATACTTGTAATTTTGTTG
>LOJH01062875.1:0-10801 GCA_001685095.1 Ellobius talpinus
GGAGGGGGAGGGAAATGGGAGGAGGGGAGGAGGTGGAAGTTTTTAATAAAAAAAAAACCCAAAACTCAATGCCCAGACTGGGTGATCTACTTCTTCCAGAGAAGCCACACCTCTTAAAGGTTCACAGACTTCCCAAACAGCAGCCCCTGCTGGGGTCCACGTGCTCAAACACACGAGTCAAGGCTGACGTGCACGTACTACTGTTGAATTCCAGACAGGAATTAAAGTCTTTGCAGAAGCAAGCAAATCGCATCCATGGAGAGCAATGGGTTTGTGGAAACACTACCTAATCACCAAGACAGCGCACCTGGAGTTCAGTGCTAGCTTTTCCAGCAACACCAGCCAAAATGCTGTCATTGCTCATTTTTGTTTTGTTTTGATTTTTATTAAAGCAGGTTTTAAAATGTCAATAGTATAGTGTCTTATACCAATTATCTCTTTTCAGCTTTCTTCTACATGCGATTACAGAGGTTTATAACATGGCGTACACAACTCCACAACTCTAAGAACCAAATAGCTGAAGGATAGTTGAAGAAAATGAGGTGAAAAAAAAAGCTAGTTCGCATCTGTCAGGAAGTCCTGTTTGATTTTAGCAGCAGACCACACATTGAGCTCTGATCTTCAAGAGCCAAGGTCAAAAGTATAATAAACTTGGTGCAAGGGTTACAGTGTGTATATGATAAAAGACTTGAGCCCGACAGTGGTGGTGCACGTCTTTAATCTCAGCACTGGGGAGACAGAGGTAGGTGTATCTCTGTGAATTCAGGGCCAGCCTGGTCTACAGAGCAAGTTCCAGGACAGGCTCTAAAGCTACACAGAGAAACACTGTCTTGAAAAACGAAACAATAAGATAAAAGACTGGAGATTGTGAAATTCCAGAGGAGATGGATGGTCTTATTGTTCATTCGTTTCTGCAACTTTATCTAAAAAATTTATTTAAAATAAAATTTTTATCTAGAAAAGAAAGAGTAAATAAGTGAATTCAAAAAAAGTATGTGTTGATAACCAACTACTCCTACTGTGGTCACAGAATGTTATCTATACTTTCATTCTCTTTTAAATTTTAAAATTTGATTTTTAATGCATTTTACTTATAAATGTGAATCGGTGTCTTGTGTGTATGTATGTATTTTGTGTGTATGTGTGAATGTATGTTTGTGTACCACATATTCACCTGGTATCCTCAGAGACCAGAAGAGGCTGTAGGATTCCTGGACTTGTAGTTACACATAGATGTGAACTCCCCCCCCCATGAGAGTGCTGAAAATTGAATGTGGGTGCTCTGGACGAGCATCAGATGCTGAGCCTTCTCTGCAGCCTCTTAATCTTCTTTCTAATACTTGGGTATTTATATATATTTATCTGTATGTACATGTATACATACACACTTAAATGTATATACATACACATTTGTATAAAGACACATATATGTATATACTCATATGCATATAAATATATTTGTAAATATGTATATATTTACACTTGCAAACATGTCTCACCCCCCCATATATATCTGTATATCTACTTATATGTCTGGAGAATATGTGTGTGTGTGGTGTGTGCACGTGCACACGCACATGACCATGCTCAGCTGACATTATGAATGTACATACTTGTGGAAACTATTCTGGTTTTCTATAAAATACCAAGCACCAAACACTTCAAATTTCAATCAGTTTTGTTCTGTGCAAACAAAGCGTTATTTATAAAAAGAGCCCATGTTTTCTTCTGATGTCTTTTATACAATGGATGCATACAAACACCTAGAGGCTTCAAGACTGCCTTATGTGTGTGTGTCTTGCAAATTACTCGGTTTGGGGTGATGGCTGGTTGTATCCTGCATGGGAACTTCTTATTGCTCCAAGTTTGTATCATTTTGGTCTTTTTATCCAGCTAGCCTCCTAGCCTCTTGATCACTGACTCTATCATTCTTAGGGCGCTATCTTCTCTATCTTCATCATCCACTTCCTAGAGCTCATTGTTAGGCATTGATATTATATACTCTACCTACAATTTCTCCATCCATTCTAATAATTTCCTCCATTCTTTAGGAATTCTGACCATTGATTCTGCCACTTTACTCTCCTTCAAGAAGCTTGTCATGATCTCCAAAGTTGATCAGTAACATTCCTCCTTCGAATAGACTCTAGATTCCTCTCCCCTCACCTAGCATCCTCACCTCTTGTAATATACACAATCTAACTTTCCTTCTGCTCTAAACTTTATTACTAGCAAGGGATCATGTTCATGCAATGTATTCACAGGACATATAACAATGCTTGATTGGTGGTTGCCCCCGATATTTAAAGCTACCACGACCAGTACAGCTTGGTGGTCCTTATATTTCCTTAAGTTTCTTTTGAACACATACAAACACAACTCTCTTGTGCTTATGAAAGTTATTTTTTCTCTCCCCATCCCTTTTCCCCTTCCATCTTTCCTTCTTGTGCTGAGAATTGAACCCAGGGCTGGACTCTGTGTATGTTTAGAAAAATACCCCAATCCTATTGCAAATTTATGACTCTTTTATTCTATGACTGAAGAGGACGCTCCCATTTTCTTGATCATTCCTCATATGTGGGGGCTCTTTTCATGGTCTTTCAGTCTCACCATTTTTCTAATGGATCCTTTCCTTTCTCATCTACTCAGTAAAGTACTTTACTATCAGCACTAACCCTGTTCCTTCCCATATATACCTCCTATTCTCTCCTTCATCCACCCATCCTCTCCTTCATCTACCCATCCTTCTTTCATATACCCATCCTCTCCTTCATCCACCCATCCTTTCTTTCATCCACCCATCCTCTCCTTCATCCACCCATCCTCTCCTTCATCCATCCATACTCTCCTTCATCCACCCATCCTCTCCTTCATCCATCCATCTACTCCTTCATCCAACCATCCTCTCTTTTATCCACCCATCCTCTCCTTCATCCACCCATCCTCTCTTTCATATACCCATCCTCTCCTTCATCCATCCATCCTCTCCTTCATCCACCCATCCTTTCATTCATACACCCATCCTCTCCTTCATCCATTCCTTCCTTCATCCACCCATCCTCTCCTTCATCTTCCCATCCTCTCTTTCATCAATCCATCCTATTTTTCATCCATCCATCTCTTCCTTCATCCACCTGTAGTGATTTCCAAAGTTATATTCTACCATGGACCTCTGTCTTAAACTCCAGTCTCAAACAGCAACTCAACAACCCTACCTGAAGAGTGATATTTAATTCTATCTCATGACCTAAACAAAATGGTCATGCTACTACCCACAGTGCATTTCACATCCATTCAGTTAAAAAGTATAACACTGAGATACTCCCCATTCTTTCTTGAAAACACCATACCTACCAGTAACTTGAGCTAACTTGAAAATGTCACATGGATCTTGTCACTTAGTGTCTTATCACCTGCAAGATAGTCTAAAACAGTGGTTCTCAACCAGTGGGTTGCAACCCCTTGGAGGTCGATGACCCTTTCGCAGGGGTCACTTAAAACCTTTAGAAAACATACACTATAATTGATAACAGTAGCAAAATTACAGTTATGAAGTAGCGATGAAAATAATTTTATGATTGAGGGGGTCACCACAACATGAGGAACTGTATTAAAGGGCTGCAGCAATAGGAAAATTGAAAACCACTGATCGAAAATATCACTGTGTGCCTTGATTATTGAGGCAGTGGCTTTCTCACAATTAATTCTCCGATGTGGGCTTTAAACTGTAATTATCCCATAGTATTTCCTGCTCAGTCCAAAGCTGCCATTATCTTTCTATCACACTCAGAATTTAACACCAACTCCCCGTCACTGCTTCCCAGGTTCTGATCTCTGTTTGTCGCAGCTGCCGTTCTCCCTTTCACCCAGCTCACATCACCGTTTGGGTCCGTGGTGCATCTTGAGAATAACATCTCTCTCAAGAGCACGCAGTTTTACCACCAAAGTCTTTCTCTGGTCCATGCTCACAGGACCCGCCCCCTCAGCTCATTCTCCTTTTTAAGTTGTTTCCTCCTTAGAGCTTCCCCAGTACCTGATCTAATGTGTTCTCTGGGCCCCTCCCATCCTGTCCTGCTTCAGCACATGGAACCTCTTTGCTTCATTCTCTGTGGAACGTCTTCTATTCAGACCAGTTCACGGCACTATGGAGTTCTAAGCAATTACTGAAATATGGATCTGCAGCTGACATAAGGCAGAGGGAATGCATCCAGGGAGGAGGGACACCATTGCTGCTCCCAGGGAGCTCAAGGTCTTGTGTAGTCAAGCCTGAGATGTGCCCCTGCCCAGGGCCAGGAGCACAGCATCACCTGGGAGCTTCGAAGGATAAACTCTCAGGCCCCACCTAAGTTAGCCACCATTAGGGTGGGAACAGCAGCCTGTGTTGGAACAAGCCCTATTGGCAGGCCTGATGCACGTGGGAGTCTGAGCCTCACAATTCCAGTGGGACAGACAGGTTGCAGAGAAGCAGTTTCAGTACCCTGAGCCTCCACGGCATCAGGGAGTGCTAGGGGTTCCAGGTAAAGGCAAGCCTTTTGAGCAAGCAAATCCTCCTGCCCGTGTGTCCTTTTCCATTTTCTGATATTAGTCACTGCTCTTTCTTTTCAATTGCTTGTGTGTTTATTTTCAGATGGGGTTTTATGTAGCCCAGGGTGGCCTGAAACTTGCTTTGTAGGCTGGATAGCTGAGGTTGGGCCTTGAATTCATTCATGACCCTCCTGTTGCGTGTCTCAAGTGCTGGGGTTACAGATGTATGTGCCACCAGCCTTGGCCATCACTACTCTAAAGTGGGTGAAGTTATTATAGTCTGAACAGGAGGGGAAAACAGAAAAACAGAAACAAAACAGCCAAGGGAACTGAATCCTGGCTTAACCAGTTTCATAAATCCAGTTGAGCAAGGCTGCAACTCTCTGGAGGCTGGCCCAAGCTGCCTGCTGTTGAAACTACTATGGAGACAGATGGGAACAACAGGCCCAGTGTTGCCTGGTGAAAGCCAGCAGAGACCCAGACAATAGAAGCTACTCACCCTACAAGGATTTAACGCAGAGTCCAGATCGAAACCTCAGTGGAAAGTTAATGTTGGTCCAAGAACAGGCCAGGCAGATTTTGGCCCCACTCTGTCTGTGCTGACCACATGTAAGCAGCTTGGCCTGAGGTTTCTGGCTGCTAACAAGAACTGCTGTCAGGCAGGATTTTAGCCAACACCAGGGGGCTGTTTTGCTACTGCATGGTCAAACACTGGTTGGCCTGTCCAGGTCTTTGATTTCAGCTTTGATAAGAGAGGACCTCCTGGACAGACCTACCTCATAGCTATCTACTGAGCAGGACTGTGTGAGAGTTTAATTGCCCTGAATACCATGGAATTGCTATCAGTGGATAAATCAACAGGAAGCTCTTGGAAAATTAGGTAGACCTTAATCTCATTTTAGGACTTGGAGTCATTGCAAGAAAAGTTTTTAAAAAGGAAATAAAAAGGAGAGAGGGTAGAAGTGGGGAGAAGAGATGGGTAGGAAAGAGAAGGAAGGGGAAGAGAGAGAGAGAAGTAGGAAGGTGGAGGGGAGGAAAGAAAAGGAAAGGGGAGAAGAAGGGAAGAGAGCAGTGAGTTCAGTCAGGATTTATTGCAGTGAAATTATTGGCTATTTCAAATCTTTCAGAGTAGGCAGAAGCCCATATGAAAACAGTTAAATGCTATTCGAAGAGAATCCAATATGTTAAGAACATGATAGGGGAGACTGAATGGAAAATTCTGTAATTGCTGTGTTCATATTTCATGGTAAAATGTATTCAAGATTAACTGTATTCTAATAGAATAGTACATTGATCTGAAACAGTTGGGGGCAGCCTGGTTGGGTGGAAGAAGATAGCATGTTCGCAACATTCCCTGCCCTACACGGCAAGTTTTGAATTTCTTTTTTCATAGCACTGAGCTACCAGTCCTCAAATCAGCATCTCCAGGAAAGAAAACCAATCAGCAGCCCTGTTTCTGCTCAGGTGGGGTGTGCTGGCCACCCTGGGAGGTGGGAGGGTCTACACAGTCCCCTAAGGCCCTCTGGTGGCTTTCACAGCCATCCACTGAGTTTGGAAACCAGTCAGTTTTTTTTCTGGAAATATACACAACATTAAACCGCAGGCCGAGTTTTAGGTATGTTGTAAACATTCTCACAGTGAGAGCAAAAATAGTCCCCTTTGATTCACTGCCTGAAAGTTCTTGCTCTTAAGAGTGGCTAAGAGGAGCAAAGGAGCTGGGGATGGGATAGATGGGGGTGGGGCGTGAGGAAGGAGGAAGAGCAATGTTGGAGGGTGGTGAAGAGAGAGGAGGGAGAGAGGGATGGGAAGAGCAGGCAGAGGTGGGGGAGAGGGAAAGGAGAAGGGAGAGAGAAAAGGGGGGTGAAAAGGAGGATGAGGACGGAGAGAAGAAGAGTCTTGTCAGTAGTGGTCCTCTGTCTTGGAGGGAAGGAGTTCTTGAAGAAGCCTGCAATACCTTGGACTGTTAGACCTGCTAAGACGTTCCAATCTCCAGGGTAAAGTTCCTGGCAGGATCCTCTGGGAACAAAGACGCTTGGGCTGTATGAAGATAACCAAGGCTGGCAGAGCCGCTGGCTGCTTGCCGGTCTAGTCTTCTGACCTCATAACTTCAGTTGGATTGTGGGTTCATGCAACTAAGAGCATGAGACAGGAACTAAAGTCTCAGCAGACAGCCAGAGTGCATTTCCTAGCTGGGCTATTTAGCTTGGCCTTCCTGTGAAGGGATTTCCCAGGCTTTCCCAATTCTCAGTGTATCTTTCATTGGGGATAGAATGATAACTGGAGCCCATGGATCTGTGGCAGGAAACCTGAAGAAGAAATGCCTGTGGTATTTAGAATCTACAGACATAAGAGAAAGATTTTTAAACAACCACACTACTAATTTGGTTAATATTTTAATGTCAAACTTTTCCATTGAGTTAGTTATTGACACTTTTGTGCTACTGCCCTCTGCTTTATTTCACTACATATTTATAGTTTAAGTGATTTTTTAAAACAGCACTTTTAACTGAATTCTGAAAATGTAGTGAAAGATAGCATAGTGGGTAAATTGCCTGCCTTGCAAGTACAAGGACCCAAGTTCAATCCCCGGAACCCACATTCCAGGCATGGCAGTGCCCTTTGGTAACCATGGCAGAGTCAGGAGAATCCCCAAGGAGCTTACCTAGTCTAGAGTGGGTAGGTGACTTTCAGGTCAATGACCTTGTCTCAAAGAAGGCACATAGCTTTCCTGATAACTTGTGGTTATCATTTCCCCATGCACACACATGAATTAAAAATATAAATACCTGTTTAGTTTTACAAAATTTTCTTCATATATCTATTTTCCCAAGAAGTTGATATCTTTAGAAGGGTTTTGCTTCTGGGTCTGCAGAATCATAGTTTGAGCCCATCTTCTTTGCTTCATTTAATGATATCAATCCAAACATTTCATAGGTTTTCAAAAAATTCCTGGTTCTCTGTTTCAGTTAGGCTCATTGAACACTCAGTTAATTGCTCAAGTTTAGAAAAAAAACATATTTTTTTCAAATTTGGTTTTCTCATTTGCCAATTAATAACCACTATATAGGGTTGCTACTGTGATGAAATACATTGATCAAAGTTAAATTTGAAAAATTTAATAATTTTTACATTTGGAAAAAAATTAAAAATTTTCAAAGATTAAACACTTAGAACAATCCCTATCCCAGTGCCAGGAATCTTGTGAGTACCATAGAAATGTTAGGCACTTGGCTCAGTTAGTCATTCAGTCATCCAGTGTTTATTTGTTGATTATTCAGTGCTATATTCCCTTTAGCTTTGCAACTATATATAGTCTCTTTGTATGTTTCTCGCCTCTTTGCTTAATTTACCTGTACCCTTCAGGTCTGAACTCAAGTGCTATTTCCTGTTGGAATTTCCTTGGGCTCCTAGAAGAGACCAGCTTCTCCATGTCCTGAGATCATTTCTTAATATATTTATCAGAGCTCGTAATTATGCACTTGGCTTTTATTATCTGATGGCCCTCCCCAATGGTCCATATACCTCATAAGAGCCTAAGAGTACAGAGAATCAGGGTGACTTTGGCTCACTGTAATATTCTTAGTGACTAGCAGAGACATACTCATGAAATAGGGGCTGCCTGAACCAATAAATAAACATGCCACCATTGTTCTGAGCATTAGGGAGTCAAAGATCAACATTCTCTGCTGTATGGGGCTTAGAGCTAAAACCAGGTTGAAATATGGTCTAGAATAAACTTCTGCACAGGTCAGAGACAGCCCCACCTATGGTGATGACAATTCAGAGACTCACATAGCCTGTTGGCCTTATTACTGGTGCTGGCAGCTACCAAGCCACTAAGAGCAGGGCCCAAATCCAGTGAGAATCTGCCCACTGAAGCAGCCTATAACAGGCCTCACTCACTTCAGAGAACTGTGTTTTGGGACCCTGTTTGTCTCCTTTTATTGACTCAATAATTTACTAGTAGTGTTTCTGTAAAACTTTCTCTTTTCCTGCAAAATAATTTTGCATTTACTCATGAACTCAGATCCACCTGTGTCTTGGACTGTTTTATAGGGTTTGGGCTAGTCTACTGTTTGGGACATAATATGTCATTGCACCTTCAAACCAAACCTTGATGGATATTATTACATACATGCAATCTAACACCTAACGTGTGAGAAGTGGTGGAGATTGGATCACCCCCTACCCAGAACTTGTATCCGTTTGTATCCATTTCCTTTTGAACATAAGAATAGCTTACAGTGATAAACACCATCCACATCCACTTTGTAAGGAGAGAAGCTACTTCATAAATGGCTATAAGCAATAACAGACAGAGAATGGCAGATGTAGACCCCATGTGGCGCTGCAGCTGGGTTGCTCCCTTCCCTTAGGCTCCAGCCAGCTCACCTCCCCGTTTCCCTGTGCATGTTTAAGTCTGGAATGAAAACTTAGCTCTTCCAGCTGAGTCCAGAACTCATGCTTTTTATTACTTCTCTTTGCTTCACAGGCAATGCACCCCCTCCCTGGGTTTCCGTGGCAAAGCTGGAAACCTTCCCAGGAAGGGAAAGATGCTCTGAGACGTGGTTTGTCTAAGGAGAGTAACAAATTTCACTCCCAGTCCTGTGTCTACATTGATTCTTAATTCACAGGAAACTGACTGCAGATTTGCTTAAACAATGAGCAGAGTTAAAATTCCACATAATAAGAGACCCTAAGCTATGCTGGCCTTCAGGGATAGTTAGCTGAGCATTACAAATAATAAACCCCTAAAGAGCGAACATGAGTCACATGACAACCATGGTCTAAAAGCACTTGCTGATTGACTTACAACTGAATTTCTGAACCAATCACTGGCATTGAACAAATGATTTATGTAAATGACTTATACCAGTGGTTCCTGGTTCTCTGTAAAATTGGCACTCAATAAATTTATAATGGTTTCAATGATTTGAAAAAAGAGGAAGAGGCTCTATGTATCTTAAAAATTATGAACAATTCTGCAATGTCATCTCACACAATAAGAAACTGTCCTTTAGTCGGGTCTCTCTCTCTGTGTATATGTTATACATGTTCATGTGTGTGGGCACATGTTGTTGTGGTTGTATACATGTATGTGTGAACATCCAGAGGTTAGAGGTCAATATCATATGTATTTCTTAATAGAATTCTATCTTCTTTGTTTGAATCAGGGTCACTCTCTGAAACCTCAAGCTCAAAGATTGGACTAGAATGATCAGTCTTCAGGACCCTGTCCCTTTCTGATGTCTCTATCTCTATCTCTCATCTACAGGTGTATATCATTGCACTTGACTTTTTATATGCGTGCTAGGAATTTAAATTTAGTTCCTCATGCATGTGTGATAAACATTTTACCTACTGAGACTTCCTCTCAGCCCCTAGGTAAGCTATATTTTTAATTCATTCATCAGGTGATGAATACCTAGACTGCTTCCACTTTTCAGCTACCCTGATTGTTGTTTTGATATTGATGTACACATTTTACATGAACATATGCTTACCTCTCTCTTAAACACACACATCCAGGAATACTCCTGATGGGTCAGACGGTAGCTTCAAATATGGGAGGGACTGCTAGATTGTGTTCCAGAGCAGTAGTACAATTGTCATTCTTCCCTGGTTTGTAGATGGAAATATGGCTATTTATATTCTGTGACCACAATTTTCATAAACACGCAAAGCATTGTTTGCAAGCGACCCCTGTTCACTGCTCTTTCCAAGGATGCAACCAAACAAAGGGAAGACCGTATTCTTCTTTGTAAACTTACCAGGACTTGTTTACCATTTCAGAATAAAAAACAATCTTAGTTATTATCTGAATTATGAACAAAACACACCTATGTCAGACTATAGTAAGAGGGCCATATGTTTGTTTCTTGGCTGCCCAGCAGCTCAGACCTGAAATAACCATTCAGAAACTGTATTAATTAAATCACTGCTTGACCCATTAGCTGCTCTAGCTTCTTATTGGCTAACTCTTACATATTAATTTAACCCATTTACATTATTTTATATTTTACTACAAGGCTCGTGGCCTACAGGCAAGGTTTGTTCATGGCCTACTGGCAAGGTTCCAACTGGTGGCTTGTGTCTTTCTTCTCTGGTGGCTCCATGGCTCTCTCCAAACTCTGCTCTCCTTCTCCCAGCGTTCAGTTTTGTTTTCCCTGCCTACCTCTGTTCTGCCCTCCTCTGCTATAGGCTCAAAGCAGTTTCTTTATCCTCCAATGGTATTCACAGCATACAGAGGGGAATCCCACATCACCTCCCCTTTTCT
>LOJH01062879.1:0-10800 GCA_001685095.1 Ellobius talpinus
TAAATATCCAATTCTATTCCATACAATGTGTCTGCCCATGTGTCTCCCACCCACTCGCTGGCTCGCCGCTGGGACTCTGCCTCCGCACCTTCGGGGACTTAACTGTCGCCTGCCCACCAGCCCGCCCCGCCTCAAGCCGCTTGGGTGGCTCTCCCGGACCGCCGCGAGCTGTCTCTGCCTGGCACTGGCTGCTCCATGGGCCTGCCTGCCTACTGCCGCCAGGGATCTTTAAACATTTTTAAGACACTGCCCATAGTATCATGCAATCCATCATTGATTATATATATATATATATCTCCAATAGACTTGCCTCCAGGCCAGTCTAATGACGGCATTTTTTCAGCTGATGGTCCATCTTATGAAATGACTCCAGATTTCTGTCACATTGACAAAAACCTAACCACCACCATCATCCCCCTGCACCTCCATCATCATATTCTCTCACATATAAATATGTAGACATTATTTTAAGATATATTTTAAAATGATGTGATGTGTTAAAGGGGTGTTAAGTTGGGGGCATAGTCCCCAGCCCCTAGCATCCTACCCAGCCTTCCTGACCTGGGAGTTGCTTTGGTCTGGGCTCCAAATCCCAGCATGCCAGGTCATGACCCTCCCCTGGGTCAAGACCACTCCCACAGAGTATTTATGTGAGGTCCCAAAGGAGATACACATGGTGTATCCCCTGTGTCGTGTCCCCCCTGCCGTAGTTGCATTTGTGGCCTCCTGGTTCCCCCTCGGGGCCACCCTAGAGTGCAGGAATCCCATTAAACCTGGATATTTTTAATTTGGCTTGTGATTTGGCTTGATTGGGATTTTTGCGTCGGCAGAGAGCTCGCATTAGGAAAAATTCCTAACGGGGGAGCGTGGGGGGGATGTGGGGGGTGAGAAGGCGTGAATGCATGTGTGTGTTCTCACATGTGGGAAGAGGCCAGAAGAGAGCATCAGATCACCTGGAGCTGGAGTTACAGTGCCAGTGAGCTGCCCCATATGGGTGCTGGGAACCAAACTCAGGACTTTGAAAGAGCAGCAAGTGCCCTTAGCTGCTGAGCCATCTCTTCAGTCTCCAAGATTTTTCTTTCTAATGTTGCCTTTTGTGACTTTATTTTTACTTTTATCATTTTAAATTTTAGTTCTTAAGTAACAAATCCCACTTATTCATTCTTTCCTGTTTTTTTCTAACTTTCTACCTTATTCTTTTAATCTTTTTATCTCAATCTTTCATCTCATTTCCTTTTATATGTTTAACATTTAATTGTGGAATATATAGCATTTTATATTTTCTTTCAAACTCATCCACTGTATTCTATTATTCTTTTTACATTCCTGACCTTTTGCTTTTATTGTGATTTATATTCTTTGTCACTGTGCATTGCTCTTTCACTGTTGTGTTAATCTCCTCTAAAACTTTTATTCTCCTTTCCATGATTGGAATAATCTCTTTCATTTTTCCCCTTTCTTCTATGAAAATTGTGACGGAAAAAAAAAGAAAATCTTTCTTTCTTTTTTAACAATAGTTAGCCAGGATGTGTTCCCATTAATGTGACAGCAGAAGGAAATCTCACCCGGTAAAGACCGGAGCCTGGAGCTTGCTCCCTTGCGTTTGTCAAAGGAGCCACTGATAAGAGAACAGCCCGCAGAGCACAATTTTACCTTTGCCCCACCCCTGGAACCCCCAGGTAGTCCTCCCTGAAGTTCTAATTCTCTTTGTAGAGATGACATCAGTTATTTCAAGAACTGAACTGCTTCCTAACATTCCATGCCCTCTAGAACTGCCTGGAGACTCCCTGTATTTAAGTTAGTCATTCCAAGTGTGTTAGACCCCATCAGGCCTTCTGTCCAGGGGGTTGTTCACCTTTTCCTTCTTCACCCCAAGGCATACATTTCCTCTCTCTTCCAAACAAAGAGAATGCTGTTTTCTTAAGTCCATTTGCCTCCCTGACGCAACTGAAATTCAAGGTGGTTAGTCACCTTCTCTGTGGGAACAATCCCCTCAAGGGACAGACAGAACTGACTGGCAGCTCTTGGCTCCACTTAGAAGCTTTCATGGTGCAATTGATCCAAGCTAGAACAACTAGCAATAGATGCCAACCCTAGGAAATACTTACAGGGGGGGGCTGTGTTTAATGTTGGAGGTACAAGGCATTTAATTTCCACAGCTTTACAAAGAAAGAACAATTATCCAGACCTTGTAGGTACCAGCCTACCTTCTTATTGAAGCCTGGCAAAAAAAAAAAAATCTCTCATTTTCATACAGTTGATTAAAACAAAGTCCTCAGTCTAAACAAAACCCCTGAGTAAAACACCCTGTGTCAGAACTCAAGAATGGCTCTCATAATCTGCCTGGGGTACTGGGTCTGTTTGTATAACTCTGGACATGATTTCCTATGCAGAGTCAGGTATCAGCATGTATTTGCTGAGATAACTAACTCGGAAACTCAGAAATAAGGCTAACACTCCTCTTGTGTGGTGTTACATGGTATGGTTTGTGTGTACACATGTATAGAGGTCAGAGGTCAGGTCAGGTATCTTCCTTTATGTTTTGAGATACTCTCTCACTGTCCTTCAGATTCACTGATTCAGGCAGACTAACCAGACAGCAAGCTCGAGGGATCTGCCTATCTCAGTTTCCTGAGCTCTAGTCTCACAGGCACAGGGCAATGTGCCAGGCTACATGGGTGCTGGGCATCCTAACTCGGGCAGCGTGCCAGGCTACATGAGTGCTGGGCATCCTAACTTAAGCAACATGTCCAGCTATGTGGGTGCTGAGCATCCTAACTCAGGCCCTCTTGCTTGTACAGCAAGCACTTTGCTGACTGTCTCAGTTTCTTTTCTGTTTCTGTAATAAAATGTCATAGCTAGAAGCAAGTTTGAGACAAAAGTTGATTTTGCTTTCTAGCATTGACAATGGCAAAAACAGGGTGGCAGCAGGACCAGGAAAGTGGCTAATCACATTTCAATCACACGTGAGAACCAAGCTGTAAGATGTCAAAGCCCATTCCCCAGGGACATACTTGCTCCAGCAGGTTTCTTCTAAGAGCTCAGTGGCCTCCCTACACGGCCCCACCAACTACAGACCATGTGTTCCAACACGTGAGCCTTTGGGGGTACATTTCTCATTTACACCACAACACCAACTGAGCTAGCTCTCTAGCCAGGTAATTCCAATTTGTAAGACTATGTCCTTTACTCACCATTTAATTTTTGGATATTTCATCAAAATGCCTATCTGTTTATTCAGGTACTGACTTTTGCTCTATTCCTTAAATACCTGTGAGGAATTTGGAAAGGTCATTGGTAATACTGGACATTGCCTTGCCTTTTGAAGTTTGCATGGGGCTTCTATGGGCTCAGTATGAACACTGCAATGTTCACCTTGAAAGGGGGCCTGAAAAAGCTTTCTGTAAAAGGTCAGAGAGTAAACACTGGCCCTTTGTGCAACCACTGAGTTCTGCCGTTGTGCGGTGTCTTTGTCTCTGTTGCTGCAATGAAACGCCGTGAACAAAAAGCAGGCTGGAGAGGAAATTATTCAGCTTGCACTTCCGCTTCGCTGTTCCTCATCAAAGGAAGCCAGGAGAGGAACTCAAGCACGGCAGCAACCTGGAGGCAGGAGCTGATGCAGAGACCATGGAGGGGTGCTGCTCACTGGCTTGCTTCCCATGGCTTGCTCAGCCTGCTTCCTTATAGAACCCAGGACCACCAGCCAAGGGATGGCCCCACCCACCTGCAATGGACTAAGCCTTTCCCACCAGTCACTAATTAAGAAAATTCCCCACAGCCAGATCTCATGGCTGCATTTCCTCAGTTAAGGTTCCCTCCTTTCTGGTGGCTCTAGCCTGTGTCAGTTTGACAATAGATTAGCCAGCACATGTGTGAAAGCAGTTACAGTCAATCTGTACACAAGTGTTGTTAGACTCTAGTACAGCTAATGTAAGAACTCTGAGATTTGAATTTCCTGCATTTGAATTACTTATTTCCACATATATGTTACATATATATTATATAGTACTTATTTACACCCACACACACGCACACACCCACACACACATATCTATCCATATATTAAATACACTTTCCCCTTCCGTTAAACCTCTTCCCAACAAGTTGGCCTTCTGCTTTCACAGGTGTGCCTGTGTGTGCATGTGCGCCCCACTGAATTTAATTAGGGTTGCTTGCATTAGCATAAGCTGAGGCTTATTTACTTGTGCAAATGCATCATATGTCACAAAATATTAGATGTCTTCCACCCAGTTACAGACATAAAACAATTATTAGCGCCAGGCACAATGGTGCATACCTCTAATTCCAGCACTGGGGAGACTGAGGCAAGAAGTCTGGGAATCTGAAGCCAGCCTGCACTATATACTCAGATCCTGTCTCAGAACAACATGAAACTGCTGGGCAGTGGTGGCGCATGCCTTTAACCCCAGAACTCAGGAGGCAGAGGCAGGCAGAGTTCTATGAGTTCGAGGCCAGCCTGGTCTACAAGAGCTAGTTCCAGGACAGGCTCCAAAGCTACACAGAGAAATCCTGTCTCTAAAACTTAAAGTATACTTTAAGTTTTTAGAGACAGGATTTCTCTGTGTGTGTGTGTGTGTGTGTATATATATATATATATACATACATACATACATACAGTTGTATCACGGAAGACAGCCTTTGGGTCAATTTTTTCTGATGGCTGTTGACTCCTGTTTTAGAAGCTACCCAATAAAATTATTTGGGGGACAATAGTTGACTCAGAGGGTACTTTCCAAAGGGGTAAGATAGGTACACATCCTGCCTTGCATTCTGTTTCATTTCCACCTGAAATGCTAGGACTCCCAGAGGATTAGACCACCAGGACATTGCCTCTTTATCATAAAAAAAGAAAGAGTGCTTCATGGTGTTGTGAGCCAAGATGGACCTAACCAGACGACTTCTCTGCATCTAATTAATATTAGACAAAAAGGCTACTGATCCAATGCACCTACAGAGTCATCATTTTTGGTAGACACCTCCAAAATTAAACTGACTTATGGTCGATAACCCTAAGGATCAAGTTAACTAATTCAGTCACATAGTCATATATTTTGCAAACAATTTAGCTTTGAGAGGGCACCTGAAAACTCTGTTTTTCAAGGTTAACTGCTCCGTGGGTGTTTACCAGGGTGCTTTATGAACGGGGTGGGCATTTTGACTCTCTTGCTGTAAATTTGTTTTCCAAACAAAACTTATTGCTGTTCTGTTCTGATGAAGAGATGTGGGGGCTCACGAGCCATTTCAGCGGTGAGCTGGGCTGTATAGAGCTTCCTCAGGAGACTCTCAACCTGTGGAGGACGCCCCCCAGGCTGCCCCCTTTTGTCCTCCATGTTTGTGTCCTTGTCAGGATCCTCAGTTTTATTTATTTATTTTATGTGTATGCGTGTTTTGCTTGCATGTATGTCTGCACACTATGTGCATGCCTGGTATCCACAAAGGCTAGGAGTAAGCATCAGATCCCCTGGACTGGAGTTACAGATGTTTTTGAGCTAACATGTGGGTTCTGGGTATCTAATCTGGTTCTCTGGAAGAGAAGCCAATAGCCTTAGCTGTTGAACCACCTCTTCAGCCTCCAGCACCACCCCAGCTCTCTTGAGAACACATTGGCCTAGCCCCACTAGCTTACCAGTAAGGTAATTTCCTTCACACCCTTAGCCCTGCATCAGTCTGCATTACCTATCAAGGGCTGCAAAAAATGCCACAGAGCAGCCGAAAGAGTCCTGCGTGACTAGGAAACTGTCCAAGACAGAGTCAGCCATGGACTTCTCTCCTCTAGTAATCCCTACACTTTCTGAGGGTCAGAGCTGATGCCTGTCAACAGACAAAACTATCAAAGAACGGTTTCCCTTGATTTCTGCAGTCCTCATGTAAGGCTCTGTCCTGGACCCTCCCAAACCAGGAAGGAGCTGAGCAGCAGGGATGCTCTGGTCCATGCTGAGAAAGCATCTTTTTCTCATGGTCCTTTGGGATGATACTTCATTCTTACTAAGGGGCCCAGTGGGGGACTCTGCTTAGTATGTCATACACACCTTTTGAATTAGGATTCTGGAAGGTCCCCTGAAGTCTCAGCACTGCTCCTGTATGTCTCTTGAGGGACTGGTTTTGTTAATTTCCATTTCTTTATGTAGTGGGTCATATAGGTTAGTAGCTGTTCACCTAGCCAGACTTTAAAACCATGGTGAGCTCTGACATCATGCAGACGCCAGCCAAGACTGATCTGATCACTGTCTCTAAAGGTGAGACTATTTATCAGATGTTTGCTGTGGGACAATGGCCTTGTGTCCTGTCTCTTGTATTATTTTAATAAAATGCTGATTGGCCAGGAGCCAGGCAAGAAGTCTAAGTGGAACCACCAGAACAGGAGAGTTCTGGGAAGAAGAAGGACTCAGTTTGCAGTCATCACCTAGACACAGAGGAAGAAAGATAGGAATGCCTCACTGATAAAGGTACCAAGCCATGTGGCTAACCCAGACAAGAATTATGGGTTACTATAAGAGTTAATAAGAGTGAGCTACTAGGCCAACCAGTTTATGATTAATGTAGACCTCTGTGTGTTTCTTTGGGACTGAATGGCTGCGGGACTGGGCGGAACAGAAATCTCAGTCAACAGATGTTCCCAGTATCTTTAAAACATATGACAGAGCACAGCTCCTACCTGTGTGTCCTCCCCCTGAGCATTGGTTGCTAAGAAAGGAATTATCAGTGCTGGTGCTTAGTCATTGACACACAGAGTCTATGGCTTCCCTGAGTAGCCTTGCTTCTGGACACAGCGCTAACTGGGGTCTCATTTCCCATCTGCCATCACATTGTCAAAGTGCGCCAGTCTAATCTTAGTGTTATGTGTTCTATTTTAGATGTAAACTGTTTGCAGAGGGTGTGCTTCAGCTAACTTAAGCTAAAAGGACCAGGGAAAGGTCAGTGGAATAGTAGAGTTTATTTCATGGCATGGGGGTAGATGTGTCCAACCAATGGAGGGAAAACTTGAAGAGTCAAAAATTAAAACATCCAGTTCCCTCCCTCCTCCTCTTCCTCTCCCTCCCCCACTCTTTCCTCCTTCCCTCCCTCTCTCTCCTTTCCCCTTTGCTTTCTTTTTCTTTTTACATCAGTTTCATTCCCTCTGCCTTCCAGACCAGCTCTCTTTTCCTTTCTGTAAGGACAGCCAATCCATGAAAAGTACTTGCAGTCCCAAGTGCCAAGGTGGAATTCTCGGGAGAAAGCTAGTGAGTGGCACAGCTGGGGTCTGCTAACTCCACAGCATCTTTGCATCAGAGTCATTAGGGAGGATTATGACGTTCAACCTGGCTTCCTTATACACTGTCAGAACCAAGAGGGAGGAAGCAAGCAGATGCCTCTCAAGATGGTTCCAACAGCAATGTTTGTATAAACCACTTTCAGCCTTTGTAGATTAAGGGGGAATGTAGACAAACCAATGGATTCAGTTTTGCAACACAAATCACCACCAGGAGTATCTGAGGATTTGGCCTTACTGTCATTATAGCATTTGGAGACTGATGGCCACACTTGGGCATCAACTTGACTGGATCTAGAATCAACTAATAGACCAGCCTCTGGGTGCACCTCTAAGGAATTTCCCTGGTTAGATTAACTGAAGCGGGAAAACCCACCCTAAACACAGGGAGCACCGTCTACAGATGGACCAAACATAAGCAGATACAAGTCTTTCTTCAAGTCTTGAAGACAAGCTCATCCACTTTGTTCATGATCCCTACTGCCGCCACTGCTGCCATCTTTCACTGCCATCAAAAGACAGCTTCTCAACCTCCCAACCTGGACTGAAGGCCAGTGGCACTCCAGTAATCCTTCAGTTCCTCAACAGCAGTTTGGGGCTTCTGAGAGACCCAGCTCACAGGTTGAGCAGCTCCTACGTTCTCAGGCTCTACAGAGGGAAGATCATCATTGACTATCTAGACTGTATGTAAGCCAATCTACTTAAGCCCTGTTCTAATGGTTCTGTTTCTAAAGAGAACTCTGATACAGAGAACAAGAAGAAACTCAACACAGAAGTTGGCTAACATTGATGAAATAGGTCCCAGAGACATCTGGGCAACTCTATGTTCCTCAAACTTCTCTGGACTTTGCAATAATCCCATCATAAGCCGTTTCTGGTTTCCCCCAAATGGCACACCTGTATGTGAAATCTGCTGGAGGTGGCTGTGGAGAATCATAAAGACAAGGCTTTTTAGAGGCTCTTTGACTCACTCGGCCAGCTGTTTTAGAAAACTGTTGAAGGCAGAGTAGTCATTCTGTGTTGACAGATGCGAGTGATCGCCAGGGTTCAGTTCACAAATCGGATGATGCTTAGTGAGACGAAACTGATCTTGACAAATTTCAGCCACTGTGACAGAATCCAATTTGGACAGGACCTCATTTGTCAGTCTGGCACCCAGGAACATCATGGGGAGGTGGTAGCATTCACTGTAGCAGGTGATCAGCAAGGAGTAATTTATGCTATGCAGGAGTCACAAAACTAATTGTGTGTGTTAGGTTCATTGTGGTGTGTGTGTGTGTGTGTGTGTGTGTTGGAGGGTACAGCTGTGTGTTTGTGCATGGATGTTGAGGCCAGAGGTCAATCTTAGATGTCTTTTCGGACACAGGGTCTCTCTCACTGATTCAATGAGACCAGGTAATCAAAGAGCCCCAGAGATCCCCTAGTTCTACTTCCCTATCACTTGGATTATGGGTGTGCACCACCATACCTGGCTCTTTACATAGGAGCTGGGGAATCAAACCCAGGTCCTTAGGCTTACACAGTAAAGACTTCCCCCACTGAACACCCTGCCCAGCCTCAGCTACCATTTTTATGTTTATTCTGTGCTAACAAACAGTTTCCTTAGACCTCATCCTACCACTGTAGAGTCTGTGGTTTCTGTTTTGTCTTGTAATGTTTTACTGCAACCATTACGGTGTTCTCATATGCACATTGAACTCAGTGAATATTCACAGTCTAAATACATAAATACATCCATCGTGGAGATCAAGAAATGGGACTTGGCCAGCACTCCCACAGTCTTTCCAGTCACTCCATCTACCCAAGGGTGGCCTTTGTCCCAATGCCCAACAGCATAATTTTGCCTGTTTCTGGAGTCTAATAAAGTAGGGTAATAAACAGCTAGTCTTTCTATACTCTATATCCTGCTTCTGAGATTAATTTGTACTGTTGTGCGGACATAGGCTGTTTGTACAGCATTCTAATGTGGGAGCATGCCAAATTGATATCTTCAGTCTACCAATTTTGGATATTTAGGGAGTATCCTTTTAAAAACTATTCCAAATAGTCCTGCTCTGCCCATTCTAGAACATGTTATTTCTGTGTCCGTGAGTGCATGTCGACTAGCTATGTAATTAGAAGTGAAACAGCTGTGTAATAAGGTATGTGTGTGTTCCACTTTGACGCTGATACACTTTACCAAAATAATTGTACCAATTTACGCTTCCGCCAGCAGCAGAGCAGAGCTCGCTTTGTCCCTCGTTCTCACCCGCCTCAATCTGGAATGTCATTTTCTCTCTCTTTAGCCAGGCCTGTGGGCCGGAGTGGTTCACTGTGGCTTAACTTGCATTTCCTTGTTAATGAAGCTGAGTATCTTTTACATGGTTGGCTTCATTTATTTAATTAACAATCATTTGGATGTTCTCTTTGTGCAGTGTGTATAAGCCTTTTGCCTATTTTTTTTCATGTTGGGTTTCCTTTCTTTAGTTGGTGGCTGAGAGCTTTCTCTAAATTTTGCAGCCATGTTCTCTGTTGGCTATAGATATCAAAATACCTTATTTCCACTTTGGCATGAAATTTTTACTCTCTGCCTAGAATTTTTCTATCCTTTTACATACTCAAAAATAGTATAACTGTGACTCCAGATTTTCTTCTAAGCCCTCATGGTTTTTATTGTTTATGCTTATAGCTACTATCCATTGGTATTTGATTATTTCATTGGTGTAAAATAATAAAATCAAAAATACCATATTTCCATATAATCCATGGAGTAACATTTACACAGACTCTCTTCCCTGTGCACTGCCTTAATCACAAATCAAATGTACTTTTCTGGGATTAATTTGGTGTCATTGGCATTTCTCTTTCTATCTTTGTGACAATTATGTATTGTCTAAATGTCTATACATGAATAATTGAATTTGTTAACTGTCGGAGACCAGCCTCAACAAAAATACCACTTGCCAGGGTAGGGTGTGGGGACTTAGAAGTATTAGTAAATAATACAAAGATGTGTGTGAAAATAATAAAACAGAAAAACATAGAATATTACCGGGAAGGAGTTCCAATGAGTACCTAAATTGTCCACGTTTAATTTCCGATTGCTTAAAATACCCTGACCCCAAGAGGTAGGAGTAAGATAAAAAAAAACTGTGCTAACAAGGAAATGAACAGATCAGTTGAAGGTCACAGGCTACATCCATAGTTAAACATTCTGTTGCTAGAACAAAACAAGTCAGGTTCACACCCTAGACCAAAATATGCTGTAGGCAAACCACTCTCTGGTGGAATCCCAAGTTATCTCCTTAATGAAAGTCGAACCTTAGTTGAATCCTTAGACTTTTGTTTGAGGTAAAAACATATTTACTCTCTATTCTTGAAATGCAAGGTCTGGATATTAGCCACACCTATTGACAATGACCTTGAGAGAGCAGAAGCCTCTGATCTCAATCTAGGTGGGAACTTCGTTTGAGGTAGAAACACAATAACCTTGAAAAAATAGAGGTAAGTTCCAACTCTCTGACCTTTGGTCAAGGTGGAAATAGGCTCAC
>LOJH01062880.1:0-10800 GCA_001685095.1 Ellobius talpinus
TATTAACCAATGAAAGTAACACATAGACAGATGACCCTCCTCCATCAGAAGGTGTTATATTTGGGTGGAAATTTTGGGAATTTACCACCTGCAAGCTGATATGAGTTTTAGGCCCAAACAGTAGACTCTTACTGTGTTTTCTAACAAATTAAAACAAGATTATTTTTTGTAAATCTCAGAGTCACTGGCCCTGGAACCAGTGACAGTTTAAGTGCCAGTTATGCAAATCTTACACTTTAGAAATCATGAAACCCGTTTTTCTTCTATAAATTTAATCTGATAATGAACACAATCTTAGCAGGTTTATTCATGGATGCTAATTATTTTCATTTCCCATTCTTTTTATGACAAGGGTATTGTTATATATCAGCAGCAGGATTAGGTCCCAGGCAATTACTAGAAAATGCTGGTCTGTTGTTCTGTCTGGTCACTCATATTTAATTATTCAAGACTAGTCATAGGAAGGAAAAGAATGTATAGTTCAATTAACAAACTCTTGTACCTTATTTTGACTGAAGCCTTCTTCCTTGTCTGATGTGGGATTCCCCTCTGTATCCTGTGAATACTCTTAGGCCTGCACAGGGCAGAATAGAGGTGTGGAGGGGAACTAAACTGAATGCTGGGAGAAAGAAGGCGGAGTTGCAAGATGCCATGTAGCTGCCAGAGGGGAAAGATGTGAGCTGCCAGCTGAAACCTTGCCAGTAGGCCACAAGCCTTGTGTTAAAATATAAAGTAATAGAAATGGGTAAATTTAAGATATGAGTTAGCCAGAAATATGCTTAAGCTATTGGTCAAACAGTATTGCAAATAATATGGTTTCTGAGTGATAATTTTGGGACTGAGTAGCCAGGAACTAACTAGCAGCCTCCCACTACACTTTTCAAACCTTGGTGCAGTGGTAAGAATCAGGGTAGTTGGCCTAACATCTTTCCAACCGTATCCATTCCTCTGTCTTTCTCAGAAGTATTGGCAATCAGTGAGACATCTCCCTACCCCGTTCCCCTGCCGTTAGAAGAGGCACCAAGTGGGAAGTGGGAAGAAAAGCAAGTGTCTGAGTAATGAGTCCCTTAATTCAAAGATAGACTTGCCTGTTCTAGAACTTTCTGGCTATAAAAGGGAAGAACTTGAACTTTAGGTTTGGATTTTGTATTTTCCTTTTCTTGGACACTTTTCAACAATCTTATTTTAAATAATTTTTTTGATTTGTTTATATACATAATTGTTTGTATATATGTCTGTGTACCACATGCATGCCTGTGGAGGTCAGAAGGTGGCGTTGGACCCCCTAGAACTGAGGTATAGACTGTTGTAAGCCACCATGTGGGTGCTGGGAATTGACCCTGGACCCTCTGCAAGAGCAGTAAGTGCTTTTAGCCACTGAGTCATCTCTCTGATCCTACATTTTGACAGTTTTAAAGACTACTTTCTCCTTTTGTTTTATGGTAATTTTTTTTGTTTGCTGGTAGTTTTGGCTTGGGCACTGAAAAGCAGCAATGGAAGCAAGTAGTTAAGTCTCTTCAGCTTCCCTGCCAAGTATACACAGCACAAAGGAAAGCACACATAATGGAGTTGGTTAGGCCACATTTCATTGCTTCATACCCATAGATTATTCTCCTGGACACAGTATTTGTTACAGTTTCTGCCTTTTATCTCTGGATTACCTTACATATAATTTATGAAATATTCTTCAAGGTCAAGTCCTTGCACCTCCCACACCCCAACTCCACACAGCAAAAAACTGTATAATACTGTTAGTACAAATGGCATTCCACAATTCCCCTGCAAATCTTCTGTGGGAACAATTAGGGAAGTCCCACAGCTACATCTGCCTCTCCCATGAAACCGCAGGTCATGGGGTGGAAGTCAGTCGAGCGATATTAGCAAGAAAGGAAGAAAAGAGCTGAGAGCATATACTGAGGACTTTTAACTGGAAAATGGGAAAGCTATCACAGAGAGGTTTTAGAGGCAGTCTGAGGAGGACTGTTAGAGCCCATCTCCATCCTGCCTGCAGATGCCACATCATGTCAAGGCTCACACGTCTAGTAACATGAAAAGGTCACATAAGCTTATAGGAAGTGAATGGGAGTGAGTTCTGAGTCAGAGCATTCTGCGGGACAGGACAACGTAACGCAACACCACGTAAGGTTCAGGCCCACGTAAGGAAGGATAAGCCGAGAAACAAGGAAGCTGAAGTCTAGTCAGTCAGGGTCCTGACAGCAAGCAGAAGTTGCTGATGAGAAGCAGAGACCCACACAGACAGTGGCCCAAACTGAAGCCAAGCCAGATTTGATTCCTTTGTGAGCCAAGGTCTCAGAGGGCTGCTCTCAGCCCTCAAGACACTTAAAGCGGTGTGATCAGGCTAAGATTTCAAGGCAGACTGGGAATCAGGGAGACACAAGGCTTCTTCCCAATCCATTCTTAGATGTTGGTTTCCAGTGGTAAAGAATTTTTTGTATAGCTTTGTCCCAGTGGCTTTTGTGTTGTTTTGCTTTTTGAGACAGGGCTTTTCTGTATAGCCCTGGCTGTCATGGAACTCACTATGTAGAAAGTAAGACCGGTCTCCCAAGTGCTGGGACTAAAGGAGTGTGCCACCACACCCAGCTCAACAACCCCGTGATTTTGAGTAAAGGTCAATTATTTTTTCTCTGTTTTTGTTTTAGATTTTTTTGTTTGCTTGCTTATGTGGATACATGTGTCTGCACGTGTGTATGCACATATGTGTATGAGGACCCAAGGAGGCCGGAAGAGGACATCTAATCCCTGCCGCTAGAGCTGTAGGTGCTTGGGAGCCACCCATTGTTAGTAATCAAACTCGACTTTCTCTGCAAACCATTCTTAACTGGACCGGACTTAGAATCTCTTTGAAGATTGGTGAGGCAAAGCTCTGGACGTTTGTGGAGGACTGAGTGAGAGAGGAGGACTCACCCTGAAGACAGGAGGCGCCATCCCATGGGCAGGGCACCAGGACAGAATTAAAGGGGGAAGCCGAGAGCCAGCATCCCTTTTTCTTCTTGCTTCCTGAAGTGCCACGATGTGACCTGCTCTGTACTGCCATACCCTTTCTGATCGTGGTAGACTAAAGCCTCTGACAAGCTGAGCCAAAATAAGTAAATCTGCATTCAACTCTGTTTGCCTCCCATGCTTGGTTACAGCCATAAGAAAAGTAACGAATCCACTAATGAACAGGAGAAGATATGAAACATCTTTATGTCTCACCTATAAAATGAGGAAAATAAAAACTATGAATGGCTAGAAAAGTGCCTTGTACGTAGAGCAGGTTCTCGGAAGCATGGCAGCCAAACCGATAGCTTGTTCTCTGGGGATTCTCAAAGGTCCCTGGCAGTCCCCAGCAAGGAACTCAGTGCTCTGTTAGGTGCTGGGAAAACTTCATAAGCAAAGTATACAAGGTTTCAGAAGAGAACAATGGAACTGGATTTGGAAATGTGGGTAAGGATTCATAGGTCGACACCAAATGGTAAAAATGAATGGCAAAGAGAAGAAAGCAAGTGGAACAAGATATTGGAGAACAATAATTCCATCAGCTAAGGCGTGGAAATGAGGAGTGAGATGTATCTTGGGAAGACCAGCGAGGGAAACGACGTCATCAGAAGAATCATGTGATGGCAATGACAGGAGCTAGCGGAGCTGAGCAGAGCAGAGCAGAGCAGAGGGGACAGTGAAACCCAGGATTAGATGCCCGGAGTTGTGGAGAATGCCTTAAAATGACATAATGGTGTCACAAATAACAAAAGGATTTCTATAAAACCAACCCTCCCTATGACAGCTGGATAAAGGGTTAAACTCTGTGGTTGCGGAACTACCCAACAGTGAGGATTTGCTGGACCAAAGCCCAAGATGGGCCCTGAAGAGATCCAATTACTGTGTCACAGTTGCCCTTCGAGGTGTTCTATCTTTGGTAGCTAAGCAGAGATTTTTTTAGATTCACAGAATAGGGGAAGAAAATGAAACAAACAAACAAATCTATGGAGTGGAGTTCAGGGCCCCAAGGAAGGGAGTGTCTGGAAACCCCCAGCTTTCAGTTGAAGCCTCAAAGTAGGTTGAACTAACCACAGCCCTTAAAATTTTCATAGACATTTCACAGTCAATTTTAGTCACTTTATATAAAAAAAGCTAGCTGCACTTTTTATTCTGTGAAGCTAAGTTGAGGAAAATTGATCTCTTTGTAATAATTGCCTTTCTCCAATAACATGGGAGGTAGCCCTACTTATATGGACAGTTTAACAGAGTCATAGTTTCTCCCTTGACATTGGACTTGCAGGCTTTCAGTTACTTTTGTAAAATGCCTGAGATAAACAACATCAGCAAGAGGAAAGGTCTATTTTGGCTCTTGGTTTTGGAGTGTTCAGACTACGATCAATTGGTCCCATCTCTTGCATTATGCTGTGGAGAGAGAGAGGGCAGTGAAGACACTGTTCACCTCATAGCTAACAGCAAGGTGGAGGGAATGAGACTGGAGTCATGCAGCTTTCCCCAGATGATGGACCCCAAGGCCTGGCCCATCTGAAGATGCTGTGGGCCACGGATGATGCCTTTGGCACATGGACTGCACGGGGGAAGCCGTCATTCATACATGGACCGCGCGGAGATCTTGACATGGTTGGTTAGGCTAATCTCTATGTGTTTCGTAGTTTCCACTGCTGTTGTAAGCGGTTGCTTGGTATAGTAGTTATGTAATTGAGTATAGTTGAGACGCCTAGACAAAGGCTTAGTCTATTATAATTTGATATCCAGCACCATTTTAAGCTTTCATATCTTTCATTTTTGTTTTATAGATAGATAATCATATCAGCTTCAAATTGTAGCTTTTTATCCTTCACCTCTTCTTCACCCCCCTTCAAAACATTGGCTAGAACACCCAGTACTATGTGAGACTCTGATATTGGGTGTCCTTGTTTGTGATCTGAGTTGAACCCCTGTGAACCACTGGGACACATACACACACAATGAAATAAAAATGCTAAAAATGAAAGCACCAGAAGAAGATGGGCCATCCTTCCTGATGGCCCTCAGACCTCTCACACCTGCCTAGTTCTTGTGAAGGGCTAGTAGATGTGACTACAAAAAATAAGTTACTAGGCTCCTTTTTCTGAGTTCCATTTTCCCGCATAAACCATCTTTTACTTTTCAAAAATATTGCCTATATGTAAAATCAGTATTGGCTAAATTGGTACACTCTTCCCATATCTGTAACTATAAGAGAAATGCCAGAAAACTTAAAATTGGGGTTAAAAAATAGTAGGGCTAGAACTGTAGCTCAGTTAGTAGAGCTCTGGCCTAGCATGTATGGGGCCCTGTGTTCAATCCCCAGCATCCCGCAAACTGAGTATGGTGTTACACACCTGTAATCCCAGCACCCAAGAGGCAGAGACAGGAAGCTCAGAAGCATAAGGCCGTCCTTGGCCACAGAGAGTTCAGTGCTAACCTGGGCGGATACATAGGACCCTATCTCAACAAAAGCAGAATAAAATCACATGAGATTAAATACTTTACATATTTTGATTATTAAATAGAAATAGTGATAGCACAGCCAGGCTCATGTCATGTGCTGCAGACTAAGAAAGATGTGGCAAAGACTCTTGAACGCTCCCATTTTTCCTCTTTCCAAGTAAAACAGGAAATACAACAGTCATTTAATGTAGAACAGAACTGTCAGAAATTTCAAATTACCAGATGATATAAATGTACCCTACATTTGAAAAAGGTTAAGATGCTGCCAGATGGTGGTGTTGCACGCCTTTAATCCCAGCACTTGGGAGGCAGAGGCAGGCGGTTCTCTGTGAGTTCGAGGCCAGCCTGGTCTACATAGTGAGTTCAGGATAACCAGGGCTACACAGAGAAACCCTGTTTTGGGAAAGAAAAAAAAGGAAAAATAAAAAGAATAATGTTGAAATGATTTTTACGGGGGCGGGGCATCATTAAAGTGAACACAGTATCATCTTTGTACTGGTCTGCTGTGGGGAAAAGACCTAATTCAGTTCAAGTTTCTTACTATTTACTGATAACATATTCTTATTCATGTCTCATACAGACTCAGAAAATGAGACATTTTATTTATGCATGGGATGTACAAGCTTCTACACTAACAATGCTGAAAAGTAAACAGAAGTGTAAAACTGAGCACACTGGTAAATCTTAAGCAAAGAACAAATGATTTTAGAAACCATTGGTTTTCTGATTTCTGGTTTATCTCCTTCCTTGCTTTTCATTTACTAAGAGAAAATGCATGTTTCCATATTTGAGATCACACTCTGAGTGCAAGTTTATATTCCCACAAAACTGTGCTGGGTCCTTTCATAGATATTAGAGGAAGAAATGACCAAGGCCCTGAAGCAAACAAGGGTAGGAGGGTTGGAAGAAGATTCAATTTCCCAGCCTCCCCACGAACCGGCATCTTTCCCCTGGTCTTTGAAATGATCCTGCAGTGCATTGCCCCAATGCTCAATGGCACAGATATAGTTACATCTACATCTGCAACATTCATAATCTACATATTAGAAAATAATATTACTTTTTACTTTAAGAATGTAAAAAAAATTACATTGAGTTCCAGAATTCTAATATAAGGCCCCAAGGAACAGAACAGAAAGCTAGTTTGCTATAAGCAGTGTTCCTTGGAATCCCAGGTAGGATGTGCAGAGGCGTGGACCAGAAAGCTGTCTCACTGAGTGAGAAATGACTGCCTGAGTCCTACAGCTTGATAAGAAAAGGCAAAGCCAAAGCAAACCTAAGACATGGGAGGTGATTGGTCTCATTTGGGCCTGACAAAAATTTCCTTCTTCGTATCTTCTTTTACATTTTCATTTGTATCCTAAACATATGAGTATTTAGCCTGCACACGTTTGTGTACCACATACAACTAGTTTCCATGGGGTAGAAGCCATCAGATCCATGGGAACCGGACTTAACAGACAGTTGTTAGTCATCATGTGAGTGCTGGGACCTGATCGCTGGGCCTTTGGAAAATCTCAGTGTTCTTAACCATTGCGCCATCTCTCCAACCCTCTTTATATTTTCTCATGCAAGCATTAGATACCTTTGTCTAGTATGCTAAGACACAGTGTTGACTGAACATATTCTGAATTGAAAAAAATTCTCACTTGGCAAACACATTTTTACCAGTCATGGAGTTACACAAAAGGATGGAAAACATAGAAGCTAATTTTCAGCTAGAGACTGACTTCCTTTAAAAATTTTTTTACTGTAAATTAGCAAATTAAAATTGCATATAACTACACATATTGACAGATTAAAATTATAAATACATTTGTTATTAAAAAGTACAAAGTGATGTCATAATACATGTGTAGAATTTAGAATAATTAAATCAGCATGATTAACACATGCATCATTTCAAATACTTATCTTGTGTGTGTGTAGTAAAAACATTTAAAATTTATTCTTTTAGTAATTTGAAACATGTCATACATAATTACTAACTGTAGTCACTGTGCCATGTAATAGACACACAAACAAATCCTTATTTCTCCTGTCCAACTGAATCTTAGTTCTCTTGGACCCACGTCACCTCCCCCATCCATCCATTCCCAGTCCAGCCTCTCTGAACTTGAATCCTGCCTTTGTGTTGTCGGTTTGTTGTTGTTGTTGAGTTGGCTAGGCTGCAGGCCCCAGTGATTTTCCTGTCTCCAATTCCCCATAGGACTGGAGTTGAATCACATGCTCAGCTTTTTCACATGGGTCCTGGAGATTTGAACTTACTGCCCTTATCCACTGAATCATTTCCCCAGTCCATGGCTACTTTTGGGATTTCAGATGTAAGGCACACTCTCCCTTCAAAGTCTGAAGGTAAACACTGCTTTAACTGAGTGGTGTTTTCCCATCTGCAAGGATCTAATTTCCTTGCTTCTGTGAGGTAGGTGATTCTTTTTCTCTGCTTTAGGTATTTGCAGCAGAGGTTCTGAAAATCTTGAGATGTCTTGACAACCAAGTCAAGGACCAGAACTCACACCTGAATCTTTCCAGTTCAAGCTCATTGGATTTTCTAAAATATTTTACCACAGTGCTTTAGTTTTCTGCTTCTTCAAATCCCAAGAGTGAGTGACAACCCTCACAAGTCACTCTTGTCTTCTTGTGACTTTTCTATTTAAATATGGATGGTCATGGGCATTTTAAATCTGTTTTTCTTATATACAACTTATATGAAGTTAGATAGGGAACAGTAATGCATTATATTTCCCTTAGATGCCAATCTCCAAAGCCATGATGCTAATTTTGAGCCCTTGTTCCAGAGCCCATCTCCTTTCCATGCCAAGGCGCCCCTCCAGGGCCAGCAGGCTCCCCTGAGACTTGCACTGGTAGGTGTGTTTATATTGCTCCCATGTGGTACAGTATCTAACCCTTCTCCATAGGCTTTGAAGCTTCACACTAAATTCAGGGAGTAATTTGCAAACAAACCGTGGCAACCACAAAACAAACAATGTGAAGTGGCTGTGTTGTGGGTCAGGGACTTGATGCTCTGAATGATGATTCTGGAGCAACACTGGTGGTCAGAAAACAGTCTCGTTTCCTCTTTTATGCCTCTTCAACGCTCTGACATCCTCCTTTCACCTTCGTTTAACAGTCTGTTCCTGTAGCGCCGCCAACTGTCTGCCTTCCTTAGAGGAACTTAAGCTGAGCATGAAGCAAGCTCCTGGGCGGTGACTGCTTCTCCATAGACGAAGGCTGCCAGGAGGATGTGTACTGTTACCACCTCCGCCAGCGTCATCATCGCTGTACATTCCTGACACCATCTTAGTCTCCTTCAAGATATACATGCTGCCCTCTCTTCACAAACCGGGAATCCAAGGCTCTGCTGGTAAATGAGCTGGCCCAAGTTCACCTATTAGTGAGAAAAAGAGTCAGAATTTGAATCCAGATCCGTTGGAAATCAAAGCCTGAGTTCTGCCCCAGAGGTTCCCAGGTCAATGGGAAGGAGAAGGGGCGTGCAGGGACAGGTACGCCGCAGGCTCAGCTGTACAGGCTGCTAAAATCTGGGACTGGTGATAAGTTTAGGGCTGGGATAATGGTGATTCGTATTTGGGAGCTAACTAGGGATTTCAGGGGGTACTGAAAGACGGACATCACCAGATTCAGTGCCTAGAAAACAAGGCATGAGTCTCTAGCGGGAAAGGGGAGCCGGTGTCACAGGTGCAGACAGGTGAGAAGATAAGGGGATTGTTCTAGGGGTGTGGCTTAGAGAGAGTCCCACCTAGAAGGACAGAGATTACTTTAGAAATGGAATGCTGGGAATTCTCGTAAAAGCAAGGTTAGTGTCACAGAATTTGGGGCAGTGATTAAGGTGACGGTACAGAGGTATTTATTTGTGGGTGCACTAATGGCAAGGCATTAACCTCTACAATCTTAAAACTCACCTGTAGGATGAACTTTCAATGAGCAGGCACCTGAAGCTGGGGCAGTTGGCACAAAAGGCCCAGCTTTGGGAGGAATCCAGGAAGAATCCAAACACCGCTCAGCTGGAGATAGGCAGTCACAGCTGGGCAGGGCTAGCATCATGTGCTCCAGAGAAAATTCACTAGCAAGGGCTCTTTCCCAAGGTCAGGAAGGTAGACTTTACTTGGAAATAAATTCTACCTGAAGACCTAAATATTATATTTAATAGTATTCGACTACAACAAAAAACCAAAAATGGATGAGTATCAAGGTTATAGTTCAGGCGGTAGAATACTTGCCTTGCATACACAAGGCCCTAGGTTTGATCCCTAGTACTCCATAAAATTGGGCATGGTGGGGCCTGCTTCTAATTCCAGCACTTGGGAAGTCAAATGAGGAAGATCAAAAATTCAAGGTCATCTTCAGTTATATAGGGTGTTCCAGTCCAACCTGAGCTACATGAGATCCTGTCTCAAAAGACCCTAAGTTTTTAATTGTTTTTCACGAGCTCTGGGAAGACTAAGAATACCAGGTTTAACCTAGGGACTCACTATGGAAACACAATATGGCAAATAAACAAATGAGCTGCATGGTGTTTCTGGACTCCTAGATTCCGGAAGAGTCAGATTAGGGTGCTAACTAACTGTGTTCCTCAAATTAACGACTCTGTGTTCTTCCCTGTGTGAGGTAGCAACATGGCACTCCCTGGTAATGGTCAAGCACACATGGAAGAGGTACTGCCCTAGAAGACACTGGTAGCAGCCAGACTTGTGTGCCCCTTCCTTCTTCCCTCTTGATCCAGAACAGCACCTGCACCTTCCCATGGCCCCTCCCCACTCATGGAACCCTCGATGGTGTTCACTTGAGCATTTATTTTAGACCACTGGAAACCCCACAGTGCAAGAGCAAATTATACACAGACATGAAACTGGGGTGTAGCTTGTTAATAAACTGCTTGCCTAGGCCTGGGTTCAATTTGTAGTACCTCAAAATAAAAAAACAGACACACACATACCCTGCTGGATATGCCTGTCTCTTCCTGTCTTAAGTCAGATCAGAAGTCTCTTCCACTACTTTTGCCTCAGTGATGGCAGGTCCCAAGAATGGAGGCAAAGGCAAGGGGGCGAAAGGGAGAAAGCTTTTTTTGTTTGTTTTTTTCAAGGCAGGGTCACTCTATGCAACAATCCTGACCATCCTGGACCACACTTTGTAGACCAGGCTGGACTCGCACTCACAGAGATTCGCCCAACTGGAAGCTTTGCTTGATGTCATTCCAGGTTGAAGCAGTTTGCACCCAGAATCAACTGGTCATTTCCTTTCTGGTTCAAGAAAGTCTTGCTCTTGTGATGTAGGTGGGTCATCTGTCTATGTGTTACTTTCATTGGTTAATAA
>LOJH01062881.1:0-10800 GCA_001685095.1 Ellobius talpinus
GAAAATGGGAGGAGGTGGAAATTTTTTAATAATAATAAAGAAAATGAAAAAAAGAAAGTCAATAAAAAAAACACAGGCGGTTATATACGTGTCAGGCATACTAGGAAAAAGTGGTGAAAAAAGTCATCCCGTTTTCCTCTAAAAAGTAAAGTATTTATTTATACATCAATTAAATTTTGTTTTAATTTTACTTCTATTTTAAGAGATACCTCAGAGTAAAACTACCACATCAGATTACCAAATCTTTACAATCTACAACAGAACAATGAGCAAAACGGCTGAAAAATAAACTCAGTGAATATGAGGCTACCAAGCTCATTCACTATAATTATTAAAATATAATCACCTATGTATAGAAACTAAATTTTGAACTGATGAGAATAAACCCTCGATTAGAAAATAATGAAAGGGGTGGATTTGTCCATCCATCTCTCAGCTAAGTAGCCACTGTATTTATTTTGGGGGAAAAACAACAAGGACATACGCATGGACTTATGTTACAGTTTAGACATAAAATGTCCCTCACACTCGTAGACTCGTGTATTTGACCACTTGGTCCCTACCAGTGGTGCTATTTTGAAAGGTTGCAGGTCTTTTGGAGATGATATCTAACTGAAGAAGTGGTGTGAGATACAACCCAGCTGAGCTTCTAGCCCGAATTCATTTCCTAACTGGCACAATGTGCCCTGCAGCCTCACACTTGTTGGGTATGCCTTTCCCACCACCATGATGAACTGTAACTTTTCTTTTTTTTTTATTTGCCTCTATGTATGTCTGTGAGAGTGTCAGATCTTGGCATTAGAGACAGTTGTTAGCTGCCATGTGAGTGCTGGGAATTGAACCCAAGTCCTCTCTCTGGAAGAACAGTAAGTGCTCTTAACCACTGAGCCACATCTCCAGCCCCCAACTGTACCTTTTCAAGCCATGAACCAAACTCAGTCCTTCCTCTCTTAAGTGTTCTGTCAGGTAGTCTGTTATAGCAATGATAAAAAGTCATGCTGGTTCATTTCTCAGCCCTTTGGCTAAGACAAGGTGTGGTAATGATGGAGCTAGAGTGCTTAAATTAACTTCATAAGTGCCTCAAAGAAATGGCTCCTGTATTTTTCCTCTACTGGATCATTCCATTAACTGTATACAACTTAAGTGCACATACAAATATACTATAAAATACCTACATTTTTAAAATGAACCATTGCTTGATTCTAGATGTTTCCACTGCTACTTTTTCAAGTTCACTGATTAACAAATTCCTTTAAAAAACTATCTACTCTGCCATCTCAGATTCCTCTCTGCCAACTGACTCCTCATCAACAAAAATCAAGTCTTATCTCCACCACTTCTCCATAAACCCAACAGTTAAACCTAACAATCATCAATGAGGCATCAATCTGACACAGTTGATCACTCCCTTTTGTGGAATATTATTTTAAGATGTGTTACATTTGTCTACGCTATGGAACATTTGTTTAAATGATGCAAAGATGTGTTGCATTTCTTTAACTCTGTGAAGCTGTGATTCTTTGCCTGTCTAAAACACCTGAATGGTCTACTAAAGAGCTGAACAGTCAATAGCAAGGCAGGAGAAAGCACAGGAGTGGCTGGCACACAAAGAGAATAAACAGAAGAAAAAGAAGGAGCAAGAGAACAGGGGTAGGAGGACATCAAGGGCAGCCACCCAGCTACATAGCAAACCACCGAGTAAGAATGGTATACAGAACAGAAACAGATAAAAGTCCAGAGGCAAAAGATAGATGGGATAATTTAAGTGAAGAAAAGCTGGCTAGAAACAAACCAAACTAAGGCTGGGCATTTATAAATAATAGTAGACTCCACGTATGATTTAATCTGGGAGCTAGGTGGTTGGTCCCCAAAAGAGTAAAAGAGTGAAAAAACAAACAACTATACCTTCCTCCCTTATAAAACTTTTTACTTGAATTCATGAATACCAATTACTCTTTCTTTTTCCTTTTCTTTCTTGAGACAGCATTTCTCTGCATAGCCCTGGCTGTTCTGAAACTACTTACTTTCTGCCTTCGTGTGTGTGTGTGTGTGTGTGTGTGTGTGTGTGTACACATGTGTGCCTGTATGTGTCTATTTCTCAGCACTCTAAAATCTTAAGGGATATCTCTGGACTTCCCCAGCCACACTCATTCCCTAACCTATATTAATCAGTTCTCAGGGCATTAAAAGTTATCTGCCAATCACAGAAAACTTGTATCTCTGGCCCAGACCTTTACCCAGACACCTACAGAGCCCCCACTGCTAACTTAGCATACCCAAAATTAAACTGATCAATTATTTTCCCCTAAAACCTGCTTCTTATGCAGTCTTACTTATCAATGTCAACTCTATTCCAGTTTTTCATGCCAGATCCAATCCATCAACAAATCATTGCCTCTGTATTCAAAATGAATGCAGAATATAATACTTCTCCCAACTCCTGTCTAAAATCAATGCCATCACCCAACGGGATTTATTGTTGCAGCTGGCTAAATGATCTCACTTGTCCCTAATGCTGACATTCTCTACTTAGCAGCAGAGAGAACCACTTAAAACAAGCAAAGCCAAGGATGTAACTCTGCAGTTTCCAATTAGGAGGGCCAAAATTTAATCTCCAGAAAAATAAATAAAGTTGAAACTCTTCAGTGGCTTTGAACTTTCAGAGTCTACACAAACCATAAATGGTCCGACTCCCCCTACCCAACACACTTCTCAGACACTGTAATAGGAAGCTGTTTATTTGTTCCCGGCTGCTCAGCCCCAAAATAATCACACAGAAACCATATTATTTGCAATACTGCTTGGCCAATAGCTTAAGTGTAATTTTGGCTAACTCTTATATCCTAAATTAACCCATATCTATTAATCTGTGTATCGCCACGTGGCTGTGGCTTACCAGGTAAATTTCCGTCCCCAGCATCCATCTCTGGCAGGGTGACATGGCTTCTCCTGACTCCACCTTCTTTTTCCCAGCATTTAGTTTAGTTTTCCCCGCCTATCTCTATTCTGCCCTGCCAGGCCCAAGACAGATTCTTTATTACAGATTCTTTATTAACCAATCGTATTCGCAACATACAAAGGAAAATCCCACATCAAGATATACTTTCTGCCAATCATTCCCTTTGATGCCTCAACTAAAATACCCATCACTCTGAAAACAGACCAAGTATACAGATAGGATCTCTGCACCCTGTTCCATGTTTATTCTCTCCACTAAGGAATGGGAAGGTGGCCCAGTCAATAAAGCACTTACTGTATAAGCAGGAGGCCTTAAAATATCAGATCCACAGCATCGTCATAAAAAGCTAGGCATAGTAACATCTATCTGTAATGTTAGTGCTAGGCAGGTGGAGACTGGAAGCCCCCTAGAACACACTGGCCAGCTAGTCTTGCTGAACCAATGAGCTCCGGGTTCAATGAGAGACCCTTCTTCTAAAATCAAGGTGGAGATCAACTGAGGAAGATACTGAGACCAACTGAGGAACACCCACCTCTGGCCTCCACACAAATGCACACAACATGCACACACATGCAAATAAGCACATGCCATACCACACTAAAAAATTAAATTTAAAAATATTAATTATAAAAAAGTTTTCTCCTCTAGAGTTTGCACAGACCACACTTATCCTTTAAAATGTCTGCCCAAGAATCAGTTCTGATTAGAGCTTGCCTAATCACCTTGTGAAAAACAGCACTATCCCCCACCTCATTCCACTCATTCCTCCTTACCTCTCCCAACAGCACTGCAGCAGAGACACTACATATATACATACTTTTCTTTTGTGTTGTCTCACTTGTATGTATGCCCCCAAAAGACATATGAATTGTTTAGTTCACTATATTATGCCAAGCAAGTGCTCACCCATCAATGGTGATAACTGATTCCATTCAGACTTGATCTGTTTTTAAAGTCAGGATTTCAAAAATGAGCTATGTAGAAGTTCTAAAGTCCTAGAGAAACAATGACTGCAAGACAGGACACACACACAAGTACATAACTCTAGCTAAGGACAAAAATAATGCTAAACACACTATGATGAAGCAGAAAGTAGGGGGGGCAAAGAAAAAATGGTTTTCTCGATTTCTCCATCCCTTGAAAAGAAATACCACCTGACTGTTTCCTGTAAACTGGCCACCAACTCTGTCCAAAATAATATCAACCCCATTCTACACACTTAAGAGCTGTTATGAAGAGTTCCTGCTTTTATTAAGCTGTGGTCGTCTGAGAAAACTGGAACTTTCAAACCTAACATTGGCTGCCAAGACATAATGGTCTGAGAAAGCTCTCAAATTACCACAAAGCACTCAGGCTGCAGCCAAATATCATTAATATGATGACAAGAACTAGTCAAAGAACCTTTGATGGCTGCCTCTCTGTCGTCCCTAGTGTATATGACCAGCTCACTCATCAGAGATCATGATATTTTAGTGTGGGGAGGTGGCTGGGTGGGAAACAGGCAACCCAAAACCATAGGATTAGAAATTGTTCTTCCTTTTGCATTTTAAATGGTGGAGAATGATTGGAATAAAACATCTGGCAACACGCAAGGCTACCATGAGCACATCTGGCATTTTCAATGCTTAACATAAAAACAGGGAACTATGGATGGACCACCATGCTTCTGCTTCAGCAAGCAAAAAGTAGAGGCAAATAGATCTCTGAGTTCCAGGACAGCCAGGGCTACATAGGAAGACCCAGCTTATTAATAATAATAATAATAAAAGAAGTTAGGAACTAACCAAGTAAACTTAAAACAATCTGCCATGCATAAATTTATTTAATGTTCATATATAGAAAACAGAGATTCTTGATTCTTTGCAATAATTGGTGCAATTTTTAAGGCCAATAGTTTTCAAAAAATGATCCACTAATATTCAAATTAAGCTACTAATCAACAAAGAAAAATGGGGGGATTCTCATGGATGTAGTCTTTAAGACTCCTCTAGCTCCTCATAGCTCCAGGTGTCAATTTAAGCAACCAGAAATCTCTAAAACCAACGATTCCCTCTGAGACATAAAGCAACTAACTCACCAGACAAGAGCTAAGCTCAAAGACTACACATACGTTTTCTGACTGGTCAATTCACCAAAAAGAAAGGAGCATTCTGACTGGCTGATCTCTTAATAGGGTGAGTCACACCCCAGCATCAGCACCCTGGCAATCAGAAGTTAGAAACAAAAAGAGACAGGAAGCCACAGAATGCTGAGAAAATATGGGGGTGGGAGGGCTGTCAGAAGCAACAGAAACTGTCACATGAGGGCACGTCAACCAGAACTGACCGATAGCCTGGAATGACATTCCAAAGGCAGAGTGTGCTAGTATGTCCTTGGGCTCCCTCACTTGCACTTCCCTTGATTCTGCTATGGCTATGATATTCCAGGGCTTGCTTTCTTGGTCACTCTTTTCAACTGGATGATCTGTTATTTCCCAGAAGATGATCTGTTATTTCTTCATCCAGTGTCATGTTATGCAGTCTTCGCTCACACTTGCTACTCAGCCCTTACCACTGACAAGTACACAATCAGATAGGAATTAGATGTGTCACAGGATTAGGTACAATTTATCACAGAGCAATGGAAAAAGAACACAACAAAGCACTATGAGGACACTCCAGCTCAGCTCTTTCCAATCACCACTCTACATTCCCACCTCTTATAGAGGGTTACTCAGTCTTTTCTCTCTCAAAAAATACCTGCAATCTCCACTTCTACCTCAGAGTTCAGGCTCTATTTCACATATTATCTAGTTCAATTATGTTCTATAAGAAACACAGCTTAATATATTTCTATGCTGTTACATCAGCCAATTCTCTAAGAGATATCATAGGGTATTTTTAAGACCAACAAATCCTCCAACCGTATTCAAATTAAGCTACTAGTCAACACAAAAAGGTAAACGAAAGAAAAACTTCACCTGTCAGGAACTGTTGGTTTGGTTTTTAAAATTTATCTTTCAAATGCCCAGAAGATAAAGTCCAATCTTTAGCACAGTAATAAGATAATACACATTTGGAACAGTGTCTTCTAAAGACAGACCAGACCCTGTCCACTGCTTGCTAAAGCCACTACCTGCACTATCTTCAGCAGATCCCTGTGCACTGCTTGCTAAAGCTACCTACACTATCTTCAGCAGATCCCTTTATATGTCATCCATAAAACGATGCTACCAAGAACCTACCTTCTATGTAGCCAGTGAGTAGAAGTAAGAAACACTGGCGTGCCAGGTATTAGTGTAGTTTATCTGGTAACTGTTATTCTGGACTCTCTTATCTGTGTAGGCTAAATCACTAACCCCCCCCAAAAAAGCAGATAACAAGGTTTTGATTTGTAGCTTTTTAAAATTAACAGTTCAAGTCAGAAATGACCTTCTGGGCAACCCTGAATAAAAAAAAATTTAAACAAATACACTACATTCATGAACGCTTTGGTCTGCTTAAAATTTATCACAATTTTAATATATTATAGATTTGTTACTTTAAGCAATCGATAAATTTATATTTGTACTTTGATAAATATCAAAAATTGTAATTCACATAAGCAAAAGTCCATTAAGATACTCAAGAATATTTAAAAAGTAATAGGGATATAAGTCTAAAGAGTTGAGAAGCATCCTGTTAAATGTTCTAATAAATATTTGTTCCCATAGTTCATCTTTCAAAAATAAGCACCAAGCAGAAATATGGCTTATGCCTATAATCCCAGCATATGAAGGGACCTGAAATAGGACGGTGGCTATAGAAGTGAAATAAGCACTATGCTTCAGATGATGGGGACCATCATTCTCAGCCCTCACAATTCAAAGACAAATTACCAAGGTCTTTTATAGCCAATGGGTCTAATAAAATTCTAAAAAGCTACCAAGTCTTCAGTACTAAAAAATAAGACAGGTATGTTGGTACATGCCTATAATTCATGAAAGGCAGGGTAAGAAGGAGCAGGAATCAAGGTCAGTCTAGGTTTCATGAAACTGTCTTAATAAATAAATATTTAAAAAATAACAAAAGATAGTATTTCACTGTTAATGCTAACACAAAAATTTCCATGAATTTGTGGGCAAGGTCAACCTATTTATGGAGAGAAAAAAATAAATTAAAATAAAACTTGCATGTGCCTTTAAATGTTAAACAAAAAACCCTTACTTTCATCTTTTAAAAAGATAAACTCAAAACAAAAGGTCATGAAAGTATTGACAAAATTAGTCAACTGAATTCTGCTGGAAAAAGTACAAATCTTTCTAAAGTAAATCTAGCAAGAGCTTTTGAAACTGACAAAACCGTCATACCCTCTGATGCTGTCATTCCTCCCATGGGCCTTTAGTCTACAGAAAGAAAAAGATGATGAAAAGATGGCAATACCGTAACTGCAGACTTCCGAACACGACTAGGAGTGGCATTCTGGTAACACCACCAAGGACCTTAAATATACAAACTGCACTACTTACAAAATGATAAGCAACTCAATGTCCACTTAAAAATAAGTAACTATCCTCTATAACACTGGATAATAATCCAAGGGTATAAAAACTAGCAAAAAGAAAACCCATCAAATATTAAAGTACAGATTAAAGATTACATTTACACACCAATCAATCAATGGTATAAAATTACATGGAACTAACAAGAAACAATGAATGGTTTCTTTTGATTTTATTTGACCACTTGTAAAACAAAAAGCCTTTTGGAACTACTGATCAGGCCCACTACACTAAGCATATAGTTAAAAAACTGACGTTTTGAAACATAAATCTACAATAATCATTTTTTGTTCCTAAAAAACTATCAGAGGAGTAATCAGAGCAGCTCTTCTCACAAAACACAAGCTACACATGTAATTTTAGCCATGCTATTACCCGTCTGTCACCCAATTCCATCAAGACCTCTCTTCTCCATCAGAAGAAACTGTGCAGGATCTCCATATGGTAACCAGAGGCTCCCAACACTGAAGTGCAAGCTGCAGCCCAGTTTCTCCCATTTTCCAAAATGAAGTATCACGTTTCTCAGTCACTCAAGGGCTTTAGGTCCCTAGGAGTGGCAGCCAAGGACTCAGACAGAGGAGGAGGAAAGCACAAGCAGACTTCTCTGCAAGGCAGTGAGAAACACACAAACATGAAGTCAGAAGCTTGAATAGAGACAGGGTCAAGCTACTTGCACTTTCAGGCTTTAATTGTACAAAATGAAAAAGTTTTAGCACTCAACCAAATAACCCGCAAAATTATTTCAACTTTAATATCTCCTAATACAGCCACCTCTCTCATACCTCATCATGTGATGGGAAAACCTCTGCTAAGATTCAGAGGCTAGGCACTGATGGCTTATTTCTGTTATCCTAACACTCAGAAAGCTGAGACAGGAGCTGCAAAGATCTCAGGTCAGCCTGAGCTCAGCAACCCATTGAGTTCTGGGCTACCCTAGGTTACAATGAGACTCTTTAAAAGGGGGAGGAAACAAGATGGTGGTTAAGGTGCTGCTTGCCAGCCTGACAAAGCTCTCTCCCCAGCACCCACATGCTGGTAAAGCCACTACTACAACTGACCTCCACACACTCTGGCACAGGAGCATGAGTATGTGTGAATGTGAACAAACACACACGCACGCCCATACAATAAATGTAATTTTTAAAAACTGGATTTAGAATTAGGATAAAGGGAGTAAAAGTGAACTACTATGATGAACAAAAGACTTGGTTTGTAGTCCCAGCTCATCCCTTTCTACCCATATGACTGGGCAAATCACTGCACCTCAAAATGAAGTTCTAGAATAACCCTTACTGGGCATGACCTTCTCATTCCTCCATCTTAAAGTAGATTGACTTTTTTCCATCATAACTAGGGTGTCATTCCTATCTAATATCAATTTTTACTTCATCCTTAAACAAATAAAAGTAGTAATGCTGGCACCAGAGAGATGGGTCAGCAGTTCAAAGCACTGGCTCCTCTTCCAGAGGATCCTGGTTCACTTCCCAGCACCCACATGGCAGCTCAGTCTGTAATTCCAGTCACAGGAGTTCTGACACCCCTACACAGACACTCATGCAGGTACAACACCAAAACATATAAAACTAAAAAAATAAGGAAAACATTTTCAAAAGTAATAATGGTATTCTTTTCTAAGTTTTCTGGTACTGAGAGACAGGCTAAACATATTTTACTTATCGTGACTCGGCATTCAAGCCTGGACCCTTTCCCGAAAATGCATTTAGTAAATAGGTTTTAGTAGTATGTGCTGTACCAGCAAACCTGAAACCCAGAAGCCTGGGGCAGACATATTTGAGCAAACCGTTAACTCCCAAATGACAACATTAAGTGTGCAATGGATTGGTGCAACTGGATCAGGGAAAACAAGAGACGGGACGCCTGTACAAATTCAAACTCCAAAAAAAAAAGGTCTTTCTCAAAATCTTTCTCATAAGGTTGTAAGGGCAAAATGTTTACTAGGAAGACAATTCTGGACAGAGGGGACAGAGAGAGCTATGATCTCCTGTAAGCAGTCTCGTGGAGAGGACATGCATATTTGTAGATGAAATGAAAATGTAGACAAGCACCAAAAATTGGGAAAGACTGGATTTTACCAACACAGACTATGATGTCACTCAGGGACTTCAAAGCATGACATTACAGTTCTCTTCTTCCCCCAGCACAGAAAAAGCAATGAGGCAACAAGCAAGAAAATTCTACCTGAGGAAAGGTAGAATGAAAAAGTTCCTGCTGACAGGATGGCTTCGAGCTTTCTTCTTACTGCATATTAAAGGAACAGCACAAATTACAGGTTAACGGCTGGAAGCATTTTTAACCTGGAGAGTGAGGTCAATGTTGTTCAGAACAAGAACAAAACACAACCATAACAACAATGCACTTTAACAAATTAAGAGACACAAACATCTGGAAAGAAGACTGACTTCATCCATGCAAATCACTCATCGATGTTTACATCCTTACCAATTATAGATTACACATTATAAGACATATTTTGTACTTATCTTTCACATTAAATGTGATTTAAGGTTTTTAGTCTAAATGACGATACATTAGTCAACCACCTAAATACATATATCCATTAATACTTAATGTTCTCGACCAAAAAAAATAATTTCAGATTACTACCCTGAAAAAAATGAAAATGCTCGCTCGCGCTTGCTCTCTCTCTTTCTCTCATTTGAGACAGGATCTATGTAGCCTTGGCTAGGCTCGAGCTTGCTATGTAGACCAGGTTAGCTGGGAACTCACAGAAATCCACCTGCCTCTGCTTCCTGAATGCTGGGATTAAAGGCGTGCACCACTACACCTGGCTTCCCTCTCTTAAGTGAAAACAGGACATTCCAACCTGGGATGGCAAAGAGTCTGTGCACCAGTAGTTTCCACTGCTAAGGCCTACTCTAATATCAGAAAGCCTAATTGGCTAGGTAGCAGCAATGATGAATTTGCAATTATTGAAATCTAATGCCAGGCTTTATCACCAACGACTACCTCAAACGAATTACCTCCTTCCTTTATTTTGTCAAAAAAGGGTACATTTAAAACTGCATAAAAATAGATTTCAAAAAAGGAGAGGGGAAAAAGCACTTCAACCTATAACTATATAATACCTATATACCAAATGTAATATACCAAAGTTCTTTCTCAAGACGTGTTTTAGGGCGTGTCTTTGTTTTGACTCACTGATTTAAAATAAATCAATAAAAAAATAAATCCCACTCAGCCCGGGCTGTCAGGTACTTTCCCTTACCAACGCGAGCATCCTGGCTATGAAATTCTAGGGCTTCTCAGCCTCGCCCTGATTTCCCGGTGCAGGAAGGCTACA